>PVIR01009091.1:38922-54493 GCA_004026965.1 Petromus typicus | reverse complement strand
AACCCACAGCCCTCTCAGCTGTGTGCAGGGGAATTGTCCTGGGCTTCAATCTCTTTCCTCCACCACACCTACATCTCTGTGTAATCTAAGGAGTTTGTTTATCTGAGTGTGATTTTCTCATCTGGGGAGGAGAAAGCGTACATAACCAAAGAAAGTTAATGAGAGATTTTAGTGAAAGGAGTCAAGAAGAGAGATAGGAGCACAGTAGGTGTACCACGAGGGCTCATTTCCTCCTGCTCAACCTTCCATCACATTGTCACTCTTCTTATCAATGACAGCAGACTCTGGTTTGTGTTTCAGTGGTCTGTGAAAAGTTAGCCAAGAACATGAATACAAGCAGTGCGTGTTTCATAACAAAAGATTTACAAAACTCTTCCTCCATATTGGAAAGTCAGCCCAAGTGACTTCTTTTGACAAAACTTACCATTCAGCTTGGCAACGTGGGAATTTGAGTACAGACCAATATTCAGGAGAATTTATCCCCAAGGCAACTACTTTGTGCTCAAAAGAGTCTTTGATGTCTGAGTGGGTCTGAGTGTTCTGCTGTGGAGCCAAATGTGTGGAGTAGGACCCCTTGTGAATTAAAACATCAAAAAAAGATTTGCATTAATTTCCTGTAAACCAAATATATAAAGTTTCATGAAGCTTAATTGAAATGTAATAACTGTTTACAGAGCTGATAGCCCATCACTGTGGAGTGATTGTTTTTTCCACGCCAAGCAAATGGGGGATAAAGTAAATGTTCCCAGGAGGTTTTGCAAGTTCAGGAACATGTTACCAGCACTGCAGTCATGACTGAGGGCTCCCTTTCTTGATGCAGCAAAGCTACATCTCCATGGAGTCAAATTACTCTGGCCTGGGGAATCAGAAGAGACGTTTATTGTGCCAACCACTGGACTGAATAAACATGAAACTGGATCTTCTCAAAAAGAAGTACGAAGGAAAGTTACTTGTTTATTTTCATTATGTTCTGCATAGTATTGGGTGAGACCAATAAAAGGCCTATCACTTTTTATTACAATACATGTTAACATCTTTACAGAAGATGGAAAGAGAATGCAAAGAATGATGGGAAATCTGAATGCTTTAAAGAATTGCTATATTTTAGGTTTCCATACTGCATCATTTAACCTGGACTAAACATGGTTGTAAATAGGGAAATAGTAGATTAGGGATACTGTGGTAGACAAAATAATGCTCCACTTCCAAAATGTCCATGTCCTAATAACCTACCTCTGTGAATATTCCAATATACACTGCACTTTATAGATGTAATTAAGGGTTTTAGGAAAGCTTTCTTAGAGTATCCCAATTAGTACGGTGCAGTCATACAGTTTTTTTTTTATAAGGTTTTTTGAGACAGGGTCTCGCTTTTGTGGTTCAGGCTGGCCCTGAGCTCAGCCTCCAACTCACATCACAGCAATCCTCCTGTCTCTGCCTCCCTAGTGCTGGGATTACAGGCGTGAGCCACCACGCCTGGCACTGTGGTATGTGGTACTGGTTGCTGCTGGGGTGAATCTCCATGCCCAGTATTGTTATATGGTTACCGGGGATCAAACCCCGGGTCCTTGTGCTTGCAAGACAGGCGCTGGAACCACTGAGCTATATCCGTGGCCCCATACAAATTTTTAATAGCAATAAAACATAAGAGTCAGGAAAGGAGATACAAGAAAGGAATTGAAATACAAAACGCCATCCCAGAAAAGGCCATACATCAAAAATGGGAAACAATTTCTAGAAGTTGAAAAAGGCATAGGACCAAAGACCTTTTAAGATATCCAGATGAACTCAGCCTTTGTACTACCTTGTATTGGTCGTGCACTACCCATTTTTAGTTTTAACCTACAAAATATAAGGCACCCTATTAAGCTCATCATAATTTGTTGCAGCAGCAATTGGATACTTTTCCTATAAGAAGAGACATTACACTATTAATATACTAAAGGCGTGAAAAGTTATTGTGTGATACAAACATTTAAACTTTGACTTTATAAAGATAAATATACCTTATATATAAAAATGTCCACACTGCGTTGAAAGAAATATACAATATTACTATTGCCTTACATGTTATTTAAGGGGCAGTGTATGCAGTCAAGGATTAAAGCATTCTAGAAGTGAAATGGAAACGACATGGCAGCACTACTCAAACTTCAAATGAAAAGATTTTCCTTTTCTTTTTTTCAAAACCATTATTATAAGACATTCACTAACCTCGATGACAATCTAAATACACTTGAAATATTTGTTGAATGCAGCTCAAGAAACTGCTTTGCCTTACAGCATTCTACAAAGATTTGGGGTAATACTGTCCAGTGATATATTTTATGTGGTTTTAGTGAAATACAAGTTT
Source organism: Petromus typicus (assembly GCA_004026965.1). Lineage (NCBI taxonomy): Eukaryota > Metazoa > Chordata > Mammalia > Rodentia > Petromuridae > Petromus > Petromus typicus. Next base: position 52,140 of record PVIR01009091.1, on the reverse strand, counting down.
TCAGCACCTAAGAGGAAAACTTAAAGAATTTGAGTATTGTCTTACCTTGTGTTTTTCAGGAATATTTTAAAAATGGTGACTCATAAAGAATTTTAAGTTTAATTTAGAGAAATGTTTCAAAAGAAATAAATATATTAATTTCTTGTCTTCTCTTAATGGAGTTAGGGTTATAATAAATTTGAGTGTGCTTAATAAAATGAATTATACTAGAAAATCAATTTGTTTCATATGTTTTATAAAGTAGAATGCAGAAAGTAGAATCTGTTTTTCCTGTTGTTTTTGCTAAACTGGCTGTTGTAATATCCCAAGTCTGTACATCTGAATCATCTATTTGCTGTATTTTGCTACTCAGTCTCAATCTACTCCTCAAAGTTGTTGTTACATCGGAGATATCAAATTGCCTATAAAATTGCTATAAAATGACTGGCCTAAAATATCTCAAACATATAGACTACTCTATAGACTATTTAACATGAAAATTTTAACAAACTTTAGAATCTATTGGGCAGAGGGCATAAATACTGTTAAGTATCAGCAAAACCCAGGGTAGGGCTCACAATAAATAAATGTCATTATTTATTTGAGGCTGAAGTAGAAAATTTTGAATTATCACTAGTACTATTCCTACCATTCCCACCACTGCTCCTTAGAAATAATACTATGTGGGTATAGGTTTTTGAAATATTTTGATGGTATTGATTTTACTTGCAGATACAGATCATTTTTTTCCTTAGGTAATTACAAGTTCAGCTATTTGGCTTAAATAGAATTCAGCCAGTGTCTAGTAGTATAAAGAGAAATGGCTTCTTCTGGATAATGTGTTTACTAAACTGACTTTAATTTGGAAGAAGGGAAAACTGGTGTAGTAAGCTGTATCACTAAAGCTGGTCAGAATTATAGGTAGTAAAATGAAAGCTGCTCTTCAAGGCCCAGTTTAACAGTAACATTCTCTACGACTCTCTAGCTATGGCTGAACCAAAATCTTTCAGGTCCTTCAGCTGGAAGATTAAGAATGTTGACTTGACTGTGCCACACTCAAGTTCTTTTATGTTATTGCTATCAGTCATGTCATAAATGTGTGACTATGTTGTATTTTTCTATTTTTTAAATTCAGCCTGCTCAGGGACTAAAATAGCAAGATGAAAGCAAGGAGTGATATAAGAAAATTGTATTATATGCCACTGTAATCTCACATTCTCTTTGGGATTAATTAGAGCTGAGAATTCATTTGAAAGCATGCTTTAGACTTTACATGTTGCCATTCATTACTTCAGAAGGAAATTTCTCAGATTTACTTTTTTGTCCATGGGGTTGCTCTTCACTATTTGTATAAATGCTCACATTTGAAAGTATATGCAAACATATATCATATCCACATTTCTTCCATTGTAGACAAGTATTGATGTATTGATGCTAGCAGTGAAGCTCCCAGGTTCTAAGTTCTAACACTTATTTTGATTATATGTTACTTTTGAAACAAGTAGCACTGACTGCATAGTTTTAATATGGACTTTGGGGAAAGAATTGGGTTCTTATGATTTATCACTAGGAAATAAGTGAAACTGCTAGGCTTTGAATGAAACTTTGGATAATCTTAAGAAATAAGTGAAATAAAGTTTAAAGTTCAACTTATGCTAGTTCATTGAAATCTACAAGTTTTTATGGTTTTGGCTAATTTGGTTATTACATTTTCCATCATCATCTATTTTCCTTTCTCTGTACCATTCTCCTTCTCCCTTTATTATGTTAAAGTCCTGCATTACTGGGATTTCAAAGCAACTTAAAGAAAAACAAGTCTCTATATAAACAACAGACCTTTATTTTACAAACCTTTTCAATAATATATGGCTTGTGACAAGACTGTGTGAAATCCTCCTTCCAAACCTGATGCTCCCTGCTGGAGGCGCCCTTCATGATTTTTCCTGACCGAGGCAGCACTTCTGTGAGGAAGATCCTTCTACAATGATCCCCCGAATTGAGGGTCTTGATGGTATAGTGGTGGGCATGGCTACCTTCCTAGAATGATCCCCCTCCCGCCCACTTCCATTCCCCTCCACCAGACATCTTCTCCATCTGTACCTCAAGCAAACACTTCCCTTCATGTTTGTATTTCTTCAAATAATTTGGACTAAAGCCCAGGCCTTGGTATTTATTTTCTGCTTAATATGTGCCAATTTAGCCTTTGCACTATCCTCCAGTCTTCAGATAATTGTTCTCTAGATGCTCTCATTAGAGTTACCCAGCCTGGCCAGCTGATCTCTCTCATAACCTTCTTTGTTTCTCTCTAGCAATTTCTGTGCTTGAAAACTTATGTAAGCATTTCTACTATTGTATTCATATTGTCAGTTATGTCCATTGCAGTCTTAATTCTATCAGGGTGGAGATTTTTTGTTGTGATTATTGTGTACAGATTAGCATTGGAATATAGTAACTATTTGTATTCGTTTCTTGTTTTACAACTAATATCACGACATAAAAGGCAGGCACAAAGTTGGAAAATAACTCACATTTATGCTCTTTCTGGTTTCATAGATCAGAAATCGAGCTGACCAGGAATTATCAGGATGTAAATATCAACTGGGCTGCATTGGTTTCTGAAGCTTGGCATCCCAGTTCACTTTCACATAGCCATTGGCATAATTTGGACCCGTGGTTGTGGTCCTGAGCTCCCTGTTCGCTGGCTGGCTCTGGCGAGGCGCTGCTCTGTCGCTCCTACTGTAGAGTCCTCCTGCCCTGCCTGGCCACACCGCCCCTTCCCGAATCTCTCTGCCTCGAACCTGCACCAGTTCTTCTCTTCCCACCACCTTCCCCTGAATAGCGCAGGCTCCCCACGCCAGTGGAGGAAATCCAGTGTTCAAGGTTAAGGGCCAGTGTCTTGCGTGTCAGTCAAGAATTTTGACAGCTAGGTGCTCAATACATTTTGAATTTTTGAAGTATTGTTTTTCTTACTTCTGTGACAAACTCCTAAAATTGAAGAATACAAAGACAACTGTGGAGTACTTACTTAAATTATGTTAAGGAATACTTCTTTGTTCTGTTTCAATCAAATGTGATTATGGGTCTTCCTATACATTTTTAGGGTCCAACTTTGTTACACTCAGTATGATTAATCAGAATTCGGTAATCGGATGAGGGAATGCTGTACTTGTTCATAAACAACTATCTTTCACTTAAAAAAGGAAATTTAGCTTCTCATTTGTAACCACTTTCTTAGTCTAATGATTATTTTATTTTTTCCCTCCATTTTTAATTTTCTGATAAGAATTTTGATGACATCCTTAAAATATTACCTTTCTCTTGACATTTTGTTTTACCCATTAATATTTAAAGTACAAATTCCTAATATTGACTATGAGTCTATCTTTACCATAATAGTTAGATGCTAAGCAAGAAAGAGCCAGGTTTTGGACTTATTAAGTTCTATTTGAATTTTGATTTTAGTCGTTATTTAAGTTACTAAAACTTCTTCTCTTTCTACCTTGGTCTGTCAGTATAACAGAAAACAATGAAGTAAAAAGATAGGTGTAAGAAGTCATCTACAAAAGCAGCTCATAGTAGGTATTCAGGAAAACAGTGACAGTGAGATTTATTTCCCCAGGTGAAAGACACAGCGTACATATGCATAGTGGCCCAAAGGTGTGTGCTATGAATTCAAATTATTTTGCCTTTTCTCAGAATTACCAGGTCAGTTATTCTGGAACAACTCTAAGAATCTGTATGAGACATAAGTATTTCACACTGTTATTTGAATACTAATGTTTGAAAGCCACACATAAGTCATCAGGTGGAAATAGAATGTATGTTTCATTTCTGTACTAGAAAATTATTTTTCATATCTCTAAAGAAACGTTCATTATGTAAAGACCCAGATTTTATCTTCATTTTTGTTAAATTCTGCATATGTTTAATGCATATGTCAGATGTCATGCCTTGAAATATATACTGTGTAATTTAAGAATATCTTTCCTTCTTTCCCCAATTTGTAATTCAAATTGAAATTACTTCACCCCTCCTGCCCTCCAGTGTCTATGTGTCCTGTCTCTATTTTCAAAAAACAAAATAAAGAAGATAAATTAAATTCACATTCTGATTTCTCAGTTTCACATTCTGATTTCACATTATTTAATTTTTGCATTATTCTGTTTATTTTTTAGCCTTTTGACTAGAAGCTCAGTGTGATATTCACACATTCAGTATATCTTAATCTAGAAATATGTGTACTCATATATAAGCACACTTTGGGAATTAAAATCAAGATATGGTTAAAATGCATAAAGACAGAGAAAAGAGCTGATGATTTGAAACCTAGAAAATCAGCCAGAATCCTGAGGCTACGAATTGTTCAGATGTGTAATTCACTAGTGAGTAAAGAGTAAGGCTAAATCCTTAATTTTCTTTTTTGGATTTTTACCATTTAACTCCTATAAATTAAATCTTAGAGAATGTCTTTCTTCCCCCCACCCCAGAAACCTGCCCCTGCCCTGACCCTGAGCTGTCTCCAGCCCTTACTTCTGATTATAACCATGTGCACAATATTTTTAGTGGAATGAAAGCTAATCAGTTCAGAATAATGTAACTAAGGCCCCTAAAAACTATTTCCATCAGACTTTGAAACTGGGAGACAATGTGACCCCTCTTCCCACTGTATAGCATCTGCTCTACAAATGACATCTGTCCCTTCATGATGCAATGAAAAGCACCCAGACACTTTGTAAAGTGCAATTTAAAAATAATGAAATAAATGCTGGACACAACATGCTTTTGACAGAGGCCACTGCCTTGAAATTGGCAGAGGATAGTTCATTTGGCCAGATGTTGCAGCTGTACCTTAGCCTCCCTCACTTCTGGAACTAAGAGACCTTGTGACTCAGGTGATACTAATACATGCACCCAAAATTACCCATGGCTGGAAAGGCCATTCTAGAATTTCCAGTGGGATTTGCCTTTTTTTCTTGTGGGATAACTACTTTCATGGTTAAAATGATCACATGCGGGCTTGAGTTTAACGCTATTCCGAAGAAAGATATTGTTTCTTTTTTCTTTTAATAAACAAAAGATCTCTAGTATCTAAATAACAGCTATAATTTTCCAACTAATATGTTGTAATGAAATTTGAAAGATCTTCCTTGGTGAAAAATATGGCAAAAACTATACAAAGAGCTCATGTAGATAACAAAGAGTCAAATTAGCAATGAAGAGTACAACAGTGTTTAAAACTGCTTTATATTTATTCTGTATCAGGCATAGACTTTTGAGACAGAATTTCTGGGTCCAAACTCTGGGAAATAATTAGCAATACATTTTTAATGAGCCATAGTTTCCTTAGTTATATAATAGCTATGGAATTAACTACTTAGAATTTTTGTGAAGAATTATTATATCTGTGGTGCTTAGGCTACTGTCTAGCACAGCCTTTGTACCTAATAAGTAATTACTATCAACATTAACTACAATTTAATGCCAATTACTAGTAATCAGTTATGTAATTAATAACAGTACTAATAATATTATTAATAATTACCAATGGTAATGCTAGTGTTATTGTTAGTAATGACTGTTGTGAATAAAAACACATCATTATTAATATCATAGTGAAACCACAAATAATGACAATACATTGCATCTTCCATTATTTTTTAATCATTATCTTTTCTACTTTTTTTTTTTTTAAGGTTTTTTGAGACAGGGTCTCGCTTTGTGGTTCAGGCTGGCCCAGAGCTCAGCCTCAAACTCACATCACAGCAATCCTCCTGCCTCTGCCTCTCAAGTGCTGGGATTACAGGCGTGAGCCACCAGGCCCGGCACTGTGGTATGTGGTACTGATTGCTGCTGGGGTGAGTCTCCACACCCAGCATTGTATGTAGTTACCGGGGATCGAACCCGGGTCCTTGCCCTTGCAAGACAGGCACTGGAACCACTGAGCTATATCCCCAGCCCCTATCTTTTCTACTTTTTAAAAAAATCTTCTTAACACTGGTTCTAGGAATTCTTTTATGAATATACTTTATCATACAATGTCTTGAAAGAAAAAGGAAATTGTTCAAGATCATATGACCAATAAGTAGCAACCCTGGGAAGAAATTGTCCAACTTCAAAGTGAAAATCATTACTATTTCAGTTTAGCAAATAAATATTAAACAAATTTAAAGTGGCAACTATCATTTGCTACTTTATAATAAATGAACAAACAAAAAAGTGAAAGGCAACTGCTCACACAGAAACTTTCACAGAACTATTTTCATTTTATATTACCTTTACTCATAAAGAACAAAACTTTAAAGCAAACAGGAAGTCCTTAAGTCACTGAATAGCTAAATAAACTGGTATATCCACTCAGTGACATTACTTCATTATTATGAAGGAATGAGCAATCAAATCACCAAAGCTCCTGGAAGAAACTTCAATGCACGCTATGTAGCGGGAAAAGTTAACTTGCAAACCTACATATCATATGAGTCCAGCTGTTGGCATTCCGAAAAAGGCACACTCATAGTGACAGTTAAAAAAAATATGTCAATAGCTACAAAGGGAATAAACAGAACATAGAACACTCTTTGATTTTCCATATGATTCTCTAAGGGTGGATCCTTGTCATAACACATTTATCAAAAGCTATAGTACGTGCAATTCCAAGAGTGAACTCGAAGGTAAACTAGAAACTTTGAGTAATAGTGATATGCTGATGATGCCTCATGAGGTATAACAAATACAATAGCTTGGTAAAGACTATAGATGGAGGAAGTGGCACTTCAGCAAGTGGTTTATAGGAACTCTGTACTTTCTGCTCATTTTTGTCATGATATTAGAATTGTTTAAAGTGTGAGAGAGGAGGATTTTTTTTTTTTTTGAGACAGGGTCTTGCTTTTGTAGTTCAGGCTGGCCCTGAGCTCGGCCTTGGACTCACAGCAATACTCCTGTCTCTGCCTCCTCAGTGCTGGGATTACAGGTGTGAGCCACCACACCTGGCATTTTGGCATGTGGTTTTGATTGCTGGCGGGCATGAGTCTCTATGCCCAGCATTGTTGTACGTGGTTACCAGGGATCAAACCCGGGCCCTTGCGTTTGCAAGACAGGTGCTGGAACCACTGAGCTAAATCCCTGGCCCAAGGAAGAATTATTTAATTCTAGTCTTCCATGCTATATAGAAATCCTTATAGTATTTGATGTTGTATTTTTCCATGGAAATGCCTCAGAGGAAATCATCAGCTGCTTTCTTACAATCTTGTGTGTGCATTGAGAAGAGGGGCTTAGTGAGGGGCATCTATCATTCTTCCAGCAACAAAGTTAGTAAATTCTTATGAGTATCCCAGAATACTAGAAATGATATGTGATACATCCAAGCAGTGTCCAAAGACCAAGATTCATCCATCTATCCATACAATCACCCATTTATTTATTTATTTACTTAATCTTTATTGGTACACTATGAATACACATCATCATCATATTCAACTTTGAGGGTTTGTACCAGAATATGACACTTGATTCTCATTTTTTCCCTTTTCCCCCGACCCTGAAACCCTCTAGTCCCTATATACACACTCTTGGTTTTTTTCTTTATTATTACTACATTCATTTTCCCCTCATTATTTACCCTTACACTCTCTTCCCTTTTAAATATTTTCTACTTCACAATATCAACTATACATACTACAATTCATTTACAGAGGAAGAAGTAAGAGCAGCTAAGAGGTATATGAAGAAATGCTCAACATCATTTGTCACTTGAAAGATGCAGATGAAAACAACACCGCGATTTCATCTCACTCCACAAAGAATGGCTGTCATTTCAGAATTAGCCAGCAACAAATGTTGGCGAGGCTATGGAGAAAAGGGACCCCTTCTCCACTGCTGTTAGGAATGTAGACTCGTACAACCTCTGCGGAGATCAGTGTGGAGATTCCTTAAAAAACTAGGATTGGAGGTCTCATTTGACCCAACCATTGCTCTGCGATGAGAAAAACTGCATGGAGTAAACAAAGTTAGCTCAAGAGAGAGGTCATGAGGACTGCAATCACTGGTAGTGCCATAAAAGCATGACCACTAAAGTCCTCGGAGGTTCACATTTGCCACAGACTGACCAGGTATGAGATGTGGAATTATGGGATTGATTGGTTGCCCTGCTGAAATTTGGTCTTTGGTAGCCTTTCTTTCTGTATCTTTATTTCTACTTTTTGGAATGAGAGTGTTTATTTTGTGCCATTGTATGTTGGAAGTGTTTAACACTTTTTATTTCATTTTTACAGAGGCTCATAGCTAAAAGTTTGCCTTAAATTTTAGAGAAAATTTGTACTTTTGAGCAATGAAGAAAATGGTAGGACTTTGGCCGTTCTTATACCTGGACTAGATGCATTTGAAAGGGGTGCACATGAGTTTTCTGAAGGCCAGAGGTGAAAAGTTATGGCTCATATTTAGATATCTCCTGAAGCCCTGTGTGCCCGTAGGCAGAGCTTTGGGGAGTAACTTGATCATGAGTGTGTATGTGGTAGGTAAGTAATTGTCAGTTTGAGTGGAAACACCCAGTTGAATTGAGTCAGTGTAATTCTGGCACTGGAAGGTCCACTTAAGAGGATTATTGTCAGAATGGTGTAAAAAGGAGGACAGGAAGGGAGGATTTCATGCTAATTTTTCTAAGCAAAGCATTGTTGCCACTGATCTGCTTAGGAGAAACTTCTCTTCGGAAGAGCTCTGGTTTGCCTTCACTTGGGAATAGTCTCCTGGCCCTTGGTCTAGATTTGTCGGCTTCCATCACATTGTTGGCCTTTCTGGCACAGACCCTTCAGTCTTCCATCGAAGATTCCCCAGCCTCCTGATGTGCAGTCCTACTAGACATTGCTGAGGGCTCCAGGCCTTAGGCTGGATTCTCCGTATCTCAGGTGCACAGAGAGATCTCACACACTCTTCTGCATCTGGCTACTGTTGGCAGACTTTGTGAGCTAATTTTTAAATTTCTGTGCCCTGACTTAAATTTGTTTCTCTTGCAAACACTCCCTGATATAGTGTGTGACACTGTATTAAGCCACTTACTGGTTTAGCATAGTTGTGGGTATGGATGATAGACTTGTTGATCGGGAAATACTCTTCCACTGGTGTCAGGAGAGCAGCCACTTGGCTTGTAGCCTTTATGGAATAAAAAGGGGAAGAATATGGAAGTCTTATTGCTTCCTGCCTGCTATGCCATGAGCATTTTGTCAACTCCCACACTGCCCTGCCTTGGAGCCGGCTGACTATGAGCTGAAACTCTAAATTGTGAGAGCCAAAATCAATCTCTCCTTCTTTATCGTGTGAATATTGAGTATTTCATCCCTGTAACGTGAAAGCAACCAAGACACCTCTCCAGGCCTAGGTTATAGGCTTCTAAATACAAATATAATTTTTGGTTTCTTGTGTGTAATATTCTCCCTGTGTTAAGTAACTGTTGAATTGTTTAGATAGAGATAATCCAGGAAGAAGAAAATCCTGATGGCACAAAAGCACATATATGCATTAATATTTCAAAGCCAGCAGGGCGAAGAGTGTGGCTCCAAGGTAGACCATTTGCCTAGCATGGAGGAAACCCTGGGCTTAAATTTTAGCACCATATGGAAATAAAATAAAATTTCAAACCACTTTATTTAATATCAATTATCATTTCACCTACTTCTCTACCTTTTGAATTTTGTCTTGGCCTCCTGGAATTGTTTTCCCACACATTAAATGGGAAAATTAGGATAAATAATCTTTAAGTTCCTTTTAGGTTCACAATATTAAACTAGATTCTGGGAAGAAATTAATATTCGTTTAGTGCCTACTGTCTATCATACGTTTAAGAGGAAGTGGAGTGGGAGTGTGTTCAAGCTCCTCACTGGAATCCAAAGATAAATGTTGAGAGCGGAATCGAGTGAGCTAGATTGGTTTGTGTGTCTGTTTGTTTTTGTGAGACAGGGTCTCGCTTTGTAGTTCAGGCTGCACTACAAAATACGTGGTATAAATTCATTCACAAATATTTATTGAGAACATCCTGTGTGTCAGGTTCCATTTTAGGTATTAAAGGTACAGCAGTGATTGATAATACCAGTGACATTGTGGAACTGTCAAGAAACAAAAGTGGTTCTGATACATCAGGTGGATGAGAGTAGATACAAAAATAGAAGAAAGATGAGTGGAGAATAGAAGGGGAGGATGATGTAAACTGTATCATTTTCAATCAAGGAAGCCCTCACAGTTGAAGTAATTGATAGACTCATTGACAAAGACTAAATATGATCCCGCTCTACACTTGATATGAAGTCTGTGCATAACATGAGTTCATAAAATATTTATGATTCCAAAGACAACATAAACTACTGATTATATCAATGCCTCTGTCATGTACTCAGTGCAACTTGTAAAATAATCTACAATGTAGATAAGATCAAGAAGAAAATACTCCTCAAAATATTGAAATTTCTAAACCATGCAATTCCTCTACTAAACTGAACTTTGCAAGCAAATAATATTGCAAATAGGGACCATACAATAAAAAAGCACAAGTATGTACAAAATCAGTGGTAATCTTGAAATCTGAGGTACATGACTGAAAGTCAGATAAGGAACAGATTACATTTTCTGTAACGGGAGACTTTCTAGTGCCAAAACACTCTTACTTACATTTTATTTTCCTTAACACTGAAGGAATCTTTTCAGATGTTTTCATTAAAATTTTTAATTCTTCCTCTAGGGCTTATTGAATTCATTAAAGGAAATCTTGTTTGAATTTTCTTTAATTTTGCAAGTGAAAATATCCATTGTATTTCATCCCAAATAAGGAAATGAGAGAAAGTATATTGCTAGATTTAGGGAACTGCTTGTGTAATTTCTTTGGAAATTTATCAAGTTGGAAAATCAAGAAATTCTAGATTTTAATAGGAATCCAATGATGTGCTTCAGGCAAACTGATGTTTGCCAGTTTGAAGTGGAATAGTTTCTACGTCCTTGCCATCTCACCTGAAATTTACCAAGTGTCACTCTCCATCTTTGTCACACAAAGACCTCATCCTGAAGTCTACAAGGTGCAAGAGTCATGTAAGCGTATTGGAAGTGAGAGGGCCAGTACCGTGGTATGTGGTTCTGATTGCTGATGGATGTGAGTTTCCACACCTGGCATTGCTGTATGTAGTTACTGGGAATCAAACCCAGACCCTTGCACTTCATGGCAGGCGCTGGAACCGCTGAGCTAAATCCCCAGCCCTAATGATACCTCTGTTTCTATGATTTCTTCTCTCTACATTCCACTTCTCTAGATCACAGCTTTTCCTATCTTTAAAAGTGATGTTCAATATTCCTACAGCCTCTTTAAACTGTAATTGAGAAATTCTAAATATTTTCTGAGTTAGATAAACGTGCAGTTAATTCTTGATTCATCATGTATATAATAGGGTATTCTTAGACCAACAAACTAAAAGCTTTTAACATTCAAAATGGTGAGTAAAAGTAAGGTAGTCTTTTAATACAACTGAGATAATAATGAATGGGTAATATCTAACTCCATGTGCAGTTCTTACACATTCAATACATCTTTGTTTTTGTACTATGTATTTTCTCAAAGATTCTTGCTAGAATTTTACCATCAAAGTATTCAACACCTTGTCAAATGGTATGCTTTCTGGAGTTTCTTTACAAAAGCAGTACAAGCAATTGCACTTACTGGTAAAGGGACAAGTTGTACCTATATAGTCATCATTGTATGTAAAGACAAATTTCCTCTTTGAATGGAATAGCTAGCTTCAAGAGTGTTGGCTGCATGTTTGGAAATTTTCTAAAAATATCATGTCTGTTGATTTTGCATTGGCATACAACAACAATCACTTTATTTAACCTGCAATTCTGTGGGTCCACTGGGCAGTTGTTCTGGTCAAAACAGGCCCATCTGGTCTCTGCTAAGCTTCTCTACTGAACACTTGAGTCTAGCTGGAAAGTCATGCAGGGGATGTTGTGCATTTAATAGTTGGCAAGGTATTGATCACCTGCCATGACAAAGGTTTTGATCTCGCATCAGTTGGCAAGCTTCCCTGGACCTCAGTACACAAAGATGATGACGATTTCACCAAATCAGTAAGAGAAAGTAATTATTAAATACACACAAAACATGTTTAATACTTAGCTTTTGTCACATGGACTACTATTCTATTGACCAAAGCTAGTCACATGATCATGGCCAGATGCATTGTGGAAGGTCTTACCTATTGAGAGCCTCAGACAAAGGAACGGGAATGATTGAAGCTATTTTTTTTCAAAAATTTTACTGTAAATGTATCTGTTTTGTTCATAATGGTTAGTCAACATTTTATTATTATATTACAACATAAAAATTATTTAAAATGTTGGCAAAGGTGCGGAGAAGAAGGAACCCTTCTCCACTGTTGGTGGGACTGTAGACTCGTACAACCCCTGTGGAGATCAGTTTGGAGATTCCTCAAAAAGCTAGGACTGGGGCCGGGGAGTTAGCTCAGTGGTTCCGGCACCTGTCTTGCAAGCCAAAGGACCCGGGTTCGATTCCCTGGTAACCACATAACAATACTGGGTGTGGAGACCCACACCCAGCAGCAGCCAGTACCACATACCACAGTGCTGGCGTGGTGGCTCACGCCTGTAATCCCAGCACTCGGGAGGCAGAGGCAGGAGGATTGTGATGTGAGTTTGAGGCTGAGCTCAGGGCCAGCCTGAACCACAAAGCCTGAACCACAAAGCGAGACCCTGTCTCAAAAAACCTAAAAAAAAAAAAAAAAAAAAAAGCTAGGATTGAAGGTCCCATTTGACCCAGCCATTGCCCTGCTAGGTATATACACACAAGAATTAAAAGACTCATATCACAGTGACATATGTGCACCCATGTTTATAGCAGCCCAATTTGTGATTGCTACATCTTGGAAACAACCCAAGTGTCCATCAACTGGAGAATGGATAAAAAAGCTGTGGCTCTTCTACAGAATGGAGTATTACTCTGCCATAAAAAATGATAAGTTTGAATCATTTCTACTTAAATGGACATACCTTGAGGATATCCTCATAAGTGAAATAAATAGGGCACAGATAGGTACATATCACATCTTTTCTCTGGTATGAGAAAATAAAGATGTAAATGAGTCCTAGATGTTATATATCTAACATGAGTCCTGTATGTTATATATTGTGAAATAGAAAATGCTCAATGTAAAATAGGAAGAAGGGGGAAAATGTTGAGATTGTAACAAAAAAAAA
>PVIR01009091.1:0-38822 GCA_004026965.1 Petromus typicus | reverse complement strand
TTCAAATATTCAGCTAATTAGCTAGTGGTATTACTTTCTTTATTTTCCCTTTGGAATGTACTGTTTTGGATGCCAAAGCCTATTTTACAAACTACAGTAAGAGGAACTTCACATTGTACCATGTGCCTCTTAGAATTTCCAACTATAAGAAATAAGTCATGTACCACATACCACAGTGCCGGGCGTGGTGGCTCATGCCTGTCATCCCAGCACTCGGGAGGCAGAGGCAGGAGGATTGTGATGTGAGTTTGAGGCTGAGCTCAGGGCCAGCCTGAACCACAAAAGCGAGACCCTGTCTCAAAAAACCTAAAAAAAAAAAAAAAAAAAAAAAAAAGAAATAAGTCATGAAGATCAGTGACTTTTAGCTTTAACTGAGAAGAACTGTATTCAGAACCAGAGCCATACTATTCCTGTGCCTGGTGGCATTTTCCCAAAGTCGATAGAACACAAAATAGCAGGATTAAGGGAATTTTTAAAATTTTATGACTCATTTATCAAACTTTTTGAGTATATATGGTGTGACAAACACAGTCTAGACAGTCGAAATAACACAATGAGTGGCGTGGCAAGGGTGGGGTGCAATGATATACCCCAGACTGAGGTGACTACAGGATGTCTCATCCATAGAGAAACTAGGGAAATAATAGAGGCAACTGTCAGTCTTTTTGTTATCAACATATAGTGAAATTTGGAAACAAAGTCGATGATAAAATACTCCATTCCATCCCCAAATATGTTGATAGCATAAATATTTTAAACAATTGCTGCAACTTCTGATCAAATTTTAAAAAACACATTTCCTCCCACACGCATATGCTTCAAATTAACACTTTTCATGATTTGTTTTTTAATCACTTAATTGGCATTTTAACCTGTATAGAAATTATTTTTGAAAACTTTTTTACACAGTAAAGGACCTATTTGTGATCTTAACCTCTATGGTCTTATATATTCTTCTATATAAACAACTGTGTCCAAATATACCAATGCAGTACATTGTGAAGATAAAGAAAAATAACTTAGCTTATCACAATCTTATTTTATGTAATTAATTAGAATTTTCCTTTGTAATTAATTATAATTTTTATTTGTGTTTTAAATTTAAAACACTAAAATAGAGTGCAAATTCTGAGGTATAATGTTTTTGCCTAGTGAATGTGAAGCATCACCTAGAATTTCATCTAGAAATGCCATTTTGGTTCATAGATAAATAATTGGTGGACTTTCTAATATTCCTGGAAATAATTTTGTCTAGCAGGAGTGTGTCATTCATGACTAAGTGGATGCACACTGAGGCCTAGCTCAGAGGTGGAATAAATAGCACACATGTGTAAATACTAATCATTTCTCTAGTGTGAGAAATTGAAACTATAAGTGAGGACCAAAGACAGGATAGATAGTGTAAATTAGGAAGAAACTACTCAAATAGAAAGGGGAACTGGGGAGGGGAAAGGAGGGGAAGGAACAAACTGAAGATAAGTAAAAAATGTAAACAGTGCTTATGTATATAGGAGGAAGGGGAAGTTACAGGAATGGAGAAAAATAAGAATTAAGGTATATTATGTACAGGTGCAAATTGTCAGTGATAAATATGACCATAAGTTCCATTTAAAATGTACCAATAAACTTAGTAAGTTAAAAAAATTCTCTGCCCCTGAAGTCAAATGTTCTAGAAACGCCACTGAGTAAAGGCACAGTTAAAAAACATTTTTGAGCTTCAGAAATGTGCAATATGGTAAATGTGCAAATGGTCATAAGAATGAATAAAGGTAATATGCATCGAAATCCAGTTGTATATATGCATATCATTTGCATGTATACATATCACCCTATTGGAAGAGGAATAAAAAAAAAAGTACCATTACTCCATTAAAATTGTTCTAGGCCAATTGACAACACTAAAATTCTCAACAAATTCCTTGGAAAGAAGTCATCTTGGAAATGATTTCACTCTTTTTGATATTAATTTATATCACACTGTGACCAAGAAGAAAGTTTTTTATATTAAAAATATGTGAGTTATTCGTGTGATTTTCTTTCTATTCCTGGGCTATCTTTAATATTCTCCGTTTCTATGTAATAAAATCTGCAGGTGCAAATAAAAAACAGGAGGTGTAGTCATTGTTTGGAAGTTTACTTCGTGGATATTTTGTGTTTGGAAATTATTTGTACATGTAGTATGTGCTTTATTTCAAATAAACTTTTAAGATGAAAAATTCTTATTTTCATAGCTCCAGAAAAGATATTTTATTAGAGAAAATATATACATGTTTACTTAAAAAATTGGTTCAGAATATAACCAGTGATTTCTAAATTGATGATTTCAAATTGTTTAAAACGCTTGTAAGATTTTAGAATGATGAGTGAAATAAATGTTAGGCTTTTGGTTCATTCCAAGATGTATTTTTAGCTAATAGCCAATAACTGGAATTATAAAAATACTATGTAATGCATATTACATACAAGTGGATAGAGGGAGTAGTCTTTGCTTTGTTCCAAAATTGAAAAGCTTGACAGAATGAGAGCTTTAAATATGAGGAATTCTTAGAGATTATAACATATTGGATACAGAAAAAGATAACATCTGGGACATTTTAACTTTTTCTTCTGTTTCTTAAAAGTGCTATTTCAATCAGAGCTCAATAAGATATAAAATGTGTGTGTGTGTGTGTGTGTGTGTAAGAAAGTGTGTTCATGTTACATCAACTAACTTAAAGACAAAATCCTACAGAGTAGAATTTATCCCATAGTATATAAAAGTTAAAACTGACATCAGTTTGTCAGTGCTGTATTATTTTAAAACATCCATTTTCAGGTAATTTAATGCTGTTTTTAGAATTCAGTGGTTTCAAGGAGCAAAGTTTAAGATTCACAGGATGTAGAAAATAGTGACCTTTTCAAACTTCTAGAAGGCAGAAGAGTTTGTACTTTTTAATACGCCAGTAAAATCTAAATATACTGTGCATGAGGTCCATTTCTTATAATGCTAGTTACAGCTGTAGTAATACCAGAATTAGAAATAAAAATTTAATTTTAGCCCAGAAATACAGAGAAACAAGTAACTTGTATAATTTCGCATGCTAATATCCAAATTGTCAACTCTTTTTCTTTGCATGTAAACATTTCAAAAAAGACTCCAGGATTATCATGGATCTGCTTTATGAATAAACAAGATAAAATATAATCTCATTAGTGTTTCAGTGGTAGGGTTAGTTCCATTTTACAGAGGTACAAGATGCTAAACTCAAGTTAGTAACTATAAAAGACCTTGTGAAGGAAGAAAACGTATTTTAATAGAAGGAAATGGATTGATAATGATCCTTATTCATTCCTTAAATATCTAAGGAATTTATCTAAATACTTCTAGAGTACATCTACCTTCAAATTTATAAGTGTTAAGAATGATTAATCTAGGTAACATATTTTTCAGGAAGAAGATAGTATAAACCTTGGTAGTACTTGCCAAAAGTGTTCTACTTTGGATATTTTCTATTTCATTATATCTATTCTACAGTTTAGAGCTCATTTATATCTTAAGTTTTTCATACCAGAGAAAGGATACAGTATTGACACCCCTGTGACCTATTTATTTCACCTATGAATATGAACTCTGCTGGTGACTTCTTTTGCTCTGCATAGGTTTTTAATGAGATGAGGTCCCACTTGTTGATTATTGGTAGCATTTTCTATGCAGTCTGGGATTTTTACGTAAGTCTTTGCCAACTCCCACGCCCGTAAGCATTGTGCCTACTCTCCAGTGTTTTAATACCTAGAACTTCGATCCTCTTTGAGTTTAATTTAATGCACAATAAGAGGTATGGTCTAGTTTCCATCCTCAGCTTTCCACTCCCATTGAGGATATCGTTCTTGCAGCAAACACAATTGGCCTTCTTGTGAAAGATAAGATGACGGAGGATATTTGAGGTTCTTGCTGTATCTTCTAATCTGTTCCATTGATTTTCAGTCTTTTTCTTTCTTTGCTGTGTTTGATCACAGAAGCTCTGACTTAATTTGGGGATTGTGATGTCATGTTCCCTAATGGGTCATTGTTGCCCAGTATTATTTTTGTTGTTTTAGGCCTCTTCTGATTCCAAATGAATTTAAGGAATAATTTCTCTAGTTCTGTGAGGTAATGTAGCTTTCATTGCAAAGATCTTTTATTTCCCTTGTAAAGTTGATTTGCGAGTTTTTCATTTTTATTGATGGTACTGCAAAAAGTTGTTATTTCTCTAATTTTTCTCTCAGTGTGCTATTTGTGTACAGGAATGCTATTGAATTGTGCGTGCTGACTTTGTATCGAGCTACACTAACTGAATTTGATTATAAATCTAAAAGTCTTTTGGTGGAATTGTTGGGGTCTTCTATGTGAAGTTTCATGTCATCCACAAATAATGATAAGTTAGCTTATTCTTTTCCTATCTTTATTCCTTTTATTTTTTTCTCATGTCTGATTGTTCTGACCAATGTCCACAAAACTATAATGAACAGAAATGGTGACAGTGAACATTCTTGTCTTGTTCCTGATTTTAGAGGGAAAGCTTCTAGTTTTTGATCATTTAGTATAATATAGGCTATTGGCTGGGCACAAATAGCTTTTATCAGATTGAGATAAAGAACACCTATTTTAACTATCTGTGAGCTTTGATCATGAATGGGTGTTGAACTTTGTCAATGTTTTTCTGCATCTATTGAGATGATCATTTGATTTTTGTCTTTGACCCTCTTGATATGGTGTATTATATTTATTGATTTGTATGTGTTGAGCAATCCCTGCATCCCCAGGATGAATCCTCCTTGGTCATGATGTATGATCTTCTTGATGATTTGCTACATTCCATTTGGCAGTATCTTACTGAGGACTTTTGCATCTGTGTTCATTAGAGAGATGGCCTATTTTTCTTTTGTGATTGGATCTTTCTCTGGTTTGGGGATCAGAGTAATACATGCTTCCACAAATGATTTTTGGACTGTTTCTTCCCTTTGCACTTCATTGAAGATTTTGAAGAGTAATGACACTAGATCTTCTAAATTTTTTATAGAATTCAGCAGTAAAACTGTTAGGTCCTGGGCTTTTATTAGAAAGTAGAGTTTTAGCTACATTTTCAACCTTATTGACTGTTACTGGGTTATTTATAATGCTTCTATCTACATGATTCAGCTTTGGCAATTGGTATGTATCTCAAAATCTATCCATTTCTTCTTTGTTTTCCATTTGTTCACCTGTAAAATGTAATTGTGTCTATCTCATAAGATAGTGGTGTGAGTAACTGAAACTTCAGATGCATGTAAAATGTGTAGACTATGGCTGGTGCAGGGTTAAGACCTTGCTTTATTAGCTACAATACATGACTAAAGGATCATAATTCCTAGGAGTAGCATTTTCAGTTCAACAGTTATGTGAGTGTTAAAGCTTTAAATACATGAAAGAAAATTGAAATATATTTTTAGGTGAAGAATTCTATGAGAAGAGCTTAAGCTACTGTATGGAATGCATTATATGCAATTTACTAATAATGAGTAGGAGATCGATAATGCCCTTGTGCTAAGACAATGTCTTCTCAGAATTACTTCCCATCCTGAAGAACACCAGATCTGCAACCTCATCTTATCAATGGTGCAATTACATCCTGGTCTGTAATCCACCCAGTACCATAAGAATATTTGCTCTTTATTAAAAGCTTGTTTCTACCAAACAGATTTTCGCTTATAGAAGGTAGAACCATCTTCCATTCTGGCCTTTGTACCTTTCATCACTGTTGTAAAGTTGAGATATGATGATTCAGCAAACAGGCTTACTGCATGTAGGTGCCAGATGCCGGGATCTTTTGCAGTTACTTTGTCTCATTACTGTTTCAAGCTCTGAGAAGCCTCTTCTTCTCTAGACCTTCGGTATCTCCCATCAGCACTTACATATTCTAACCATAAGGCTATATAATCTATAGCATGTTTACATGAGGCAGTGCATTTCCAAAAATTAAAATATCATTATGAAACAGTCCATATGTTGCTAAGATATACTTATATACTAGTATTAGACGTTTTTTCCTTGAAGTTTTTTAAACCTTATGTTCTTTCTTGGAACTCCATGTACTTATGATGTATTGCTTTTTTACTGAAAGAACATATATATTACAGGAAATAAATAGAACATTTGTCTTTAAATTCCCTAAACAAGTAGATTAACTGACTATTATAGTTTTAGGAGCAAACCAAGTGGCCACATGTCACAGAAATCTGGGAAGCCAGAAATCTACTTTTGGATGGATAGGAAGATTCAGATACCATTGATTTAAAAGCTCAAAATGCATTGAAAACTCAGTCTAGATTTATGTCTCTGCTCCCTAATCCATCTAACAAGTATTTGGCTAGTGTCAGTATCTTCATAATACATTTAGTGCACTCTCTCCCTCAGCGTGATTCATTGTGATATGGCTGCTGCTGAAAAGGTACGCTTAATGTATTGTAAAGGGTCACAGATGGGGAGAATTAAGTCCAAGATGCTCAGCCAGCTAGACTATGAAAGACATAATCCATTTTTAATATCCTTTCTCATTAATGATAACAGTTACACATAAGCTATTTCAGTTAAGGACTAATCTAAAGCTGTAACAAAGTTGGATGGCCTCTCTTATTACAGAAGGCAGAGTCCAATTTGTCCCACCCACTATTGGCTGTTCACCAACCCTGGCCGAAATTAATGAGGGTTGCATGACAATAAGATGTCTAAAGCAGATTTTTGATGTCAGGTATTCAAGAAAAATAAAAGGATTAAACTTATTCAACACCTTTAGCCTACTTCTTTAAAAAATTATGGTTAAAATCATCTAACTTAATGCACACTCTAAAGTCTTTTTGTTCATATTCTATAATTAGTGGCTGTTCATAGGACATTGTTATTCAGTATAAATGAAACCTCTTTCAAAATACAGCCTTTTCTGGATCATCTGACTTTGTTTAGTGGCACTAATTAAAATATACTTATTTCCACCTGAAAGACTCTATTCTTATGCATAATGCATCATAAAATGACATAATACATTTACTAATTCACAATCAGATCAATTAGCATAAATGCAGAGTCTGTGGCCTCAAAACATATTATTTCAAAGAAAATAGTATGGCCCAGCTATAGTGAAACTACCATGGTACATACGCTTGACTGTGTGCTTTATCTCTTCAGATTTAGTAGAAATTTTCCATGTAATTTTTACTATGCTCCTAGTCTTTTCCAATTCTCTCACCCTTTTCCATATGGGATTGGTATCCCAGTATATACAAGCAAGAATTCATTATATTAGTATTAATTATTGTCATTGTTGCTGTGCTGAGTTAGAGATACACACACACATACACACACACACACACACACACACACACACACACATATACACACACACACCATGCAGACATAAAAATAAAATGTTATAATTCTAACATTACTAGTCCAGCGGAGAAGACAGATTATTCACAAAACACAAAAAAGTACATAAATTGTCATGAATTTATGAAAGTATCTGTAAAGAACTTTTTATAAAGAATTTATAAAGTATCTGTAAAGACTGCTTTACTCAACAGTGCACTGAGATAACTTGTGTGGAACAGAGGAAGCCTTTTGAAAAGAGTACATTCAATGTGGAATATTAAAGATTGACAGGAGCTAGGTGGGAAGAACAGAGGAAAATTTACAGAAAAGGGCGTGAGGCACTTGAACATTTGTCCAGTTGGCAAAGAATTTGGTGAAACAGGAACAGAGAAGATTTAAATTTTTTAAAGTATCTTTTGTATGATTGATCTCTGAGCACAATTAATCAATTAGTGGTAAGCAATATGTCCACAGCTATGTTCTTGAATATAACTCGATCTGGTTTTAACATAGAAGTCTTATTTTATAGATCGACTGTAGCAATTGGATTTATGTCCAAGATATGCTATCCTTCCAGCCCTAGACTTAAGACAACAATGTTGTCCAATGTAATGACCAAAAGTCTAGATATAAATGACTAATTCCACCAGAAATGCCTTATTTTGAGTTGGCTGAATGTCATGTCTCATCCTGAATCTCATAACCTGAAGCTTCTTAGACAGTCATTCTCTGTCTCTGTCAAATTAACCTACTACTGGGTGTTTAGTTCATTCTTTTATCTCAAAATAAGGTGCAAATTCTGAAATTATTTTCTTCATCTTCTGCCATCATGTGGATATTTTCTGTCTGCTACTTGCCCACCAGTCTTTCCACCTTTGTGATAAATGCTAACCTTCCTGGCTCATATTTCTTTCATTTACTGTCAATCATTTTACATATCAAAGCCAATTTGCAAAGATCACAGTTAAATTTTTTAAAAATACTGTAGTAAGATGTATTCTACTAGAATAGAAATCAAGGAAAGCAGAAGACAAGCCACTGACAGAGCAAATATTGCAAAACATTCATCTGATAAAGAATCATCAATCACAGTTAAAGAACTCATAAAAATCCACAACAGGAAAATGAACAACTTGAATTTAAAAAAGATGCTCAACATCAGATTTCATCAAAAATGCACAGTGACACAACAGTGAAGCACTGTTATACATTTGTTAATGGCCAAAATCCAGCACAGTGACAAGAGTAAATTCTGGTGAGGATGGCGAAGCAGGCATGCTTTTTCACTGCTAGTAATGCAAACACTTTGAAAGACCTTGTAGTTTGTCTTACAAAAGTAAGCATACTTTTACACTTGAACCACCAACAATCATATTTTTTGCTCAAATAAAGTGAAAATTCATGTTTATATGAAAACTAGCATTAGAATACTTATAACGGCTTTATTTGTAATTGCTAAAACTCAGAAGTATCCAAGACATCATTCAGTATGGAAATGGTAAATAAATTATGGTGTCTAAGTAATAGTCTATAATATGGTGCTATAAATAAAGAAAAAAAATGACAACCCATCAAGCCATAGAAAACTACACTGAATATCATTAAGCAGAAGAAATCAACCCAAATAATTTGGGTAGTGTACATTTCCAATTATATGACATTCTAGGGGGAAAAAAGCAATACTGAGTGACAACACACTGACCAGTGATTGGCAGAGGTTAATAGGAAGGGAATGACAGGTGGAACATTAGGAATATTCGGCCCATGGTACTATGTTGTGTGGTTCTGCAACTTGAAGTGTACGTTGTGAAAGGCTGCACGGCATGGATTTCTTGTAGGGGAGCACGTGACTATTTCTCTTATCTACTTGTAATATCAATGGGTTTTTCATTCTGTGGTTTGTGACTTCAACCACATGACTCTCCACAATCACACTGTATATGCAGATGGCTGTTTTTCTGTTTGGGGAATTTCCAAACCTACTCTCAGGTTGGATTACTCACTAGGACTCAGAGGGCTCACTGAGAGCTCTTGACCTCTCAGCCAAGGATATGTATTATAACCAAGGGCAGACATGTGTGAGACAGAGTCCAAGATCCTGTTTATTGAGGCCCCACCACTTGCCAGTCGAGGATACAAGACAATGTACAGAGTAATGCTAGGGAAGCAAGCTTTGAGGTCCACAGATTTTACTGGTACTTCATTATGACTGACTGACTGTCCACATGATTAACCTGCCTCTTGTCATGTCCTCCTCTTCCTCTGAGTTTTCTCACACATGGCCAGAAGGCTACACCATGAGTCATCGCGTAGGCATAAATTTTGAAGTTTAATCTGAAAGGCTCACCATGAATAATAAGACACCTCTGTCACATGTAGAAAATTTTTAGTGCAGTATTTTGTGAGGATCTTGTAAGAACCAAGGAGAGGGCCGGGGATATAGCTCAGTGGTTCCGGTGCCTGTCCTGCAAGCCCAAGGGCCCGGGTTCGATCCTCAGTAACCGCATACAATACTGGGTGTGGAGACTCACATCAGCAGCAACCAGTACCACATACCACAGTGCCGGGCGTGGTGGCTCACGCCTGTAATCCCAGCACTCGGGAGGCAGAGGCAGGAGGATTGTGATGTGAGTCTGAGGCTGAGCTCAGGGCCAGCCTGAACCACAAAGCGAGACCCTGTCTCAAAAAACCTAAAAAAAATAAAGAACCAAGAACAAAATGACTTCCCTTTTCAGGAGACCAAATTCCTCACAACACAGATATGTAAAGGCATTTTCAATGAAAAGTTACCACTTTATAATATATTAGCAAAATATGATAAATGAGACCAATAAAAAGGAATGGTTAGTAAAGATGTTTATATCCAGGTGAATAATCTCTATTGACCCAAGGATTTAGTGTTATTATAATTGAAAAATGAATCAGTCATGTAATTTAGCATATGAAAAGGCTTAAAAAACTGATGGAAATGGTGCTCATTAACTGATATTTGTGTAAAATGCATTCAAATGCTCTAGACATATTATTTAGAATTCTTCCAAGCCTGACTTTATAGATGAATTCTATATCAGTTAGGCAGGAAAAGTCCCACAAACCTAGCTTAGGTGATATGAATGCAGATTTGCTGTCCGACTCATTCTACATTGTATGTCTCACATTTCACTGATATGTGTTCAGATCACTCTCCTGGGTCTTTAGCACCGTTGCAAAACTGGGTCACAGATGTGATTTTATTCTGCTTCATTCTCAGCCTTTTGCATTTGCCCACAAATGGCACGGCTAGATGCTAGTGTCTTGATGTTGAGGTTCCAAACCTTCCAAATTGTTAAACAATACATTTCTATTTGGTATCTTCTGTCATAGCAACACAAAATG
Organism: Petromus typicus; assembly: GCA_004026965.1. Taxonomy (NCBI): domain Eukaryota; kingdom Metazoa; phylum Chordata; class Mammalia; order Rodentia; family Petromuridae; genus Petromus; species Petromus typicus. The sequence goes on along the minus strand of PVIR01009091.1, from coordinate 28,084 downwards.
AGCCAGAACAGAAGTTTCACTGGTAGATAACTTTTCTCATTTGTTGTTACAAATTGTTTGCTCAAGAATTGAACACTCATGTGATTACTATGGGAGAAAACTCTTGTTAGCTTGCTCTTGACATTCTCTTAACTAAGCCCCGTCTACCTTCTCCTGTTTCCAATTGGATTTACATGCTTTTCACTATCATAAATCTTAGTGAAAATGTAGCTTGAGGGTTAGGAATCCTTATAGAAAGGCATCTGGATCGGTAGCTATTTCACCCTGGACTCCTCACAGGCAGTCATCAAACCTGGGTATGGTCTTGGGGTCCCTGATATAGTAAGTACAGTACTGGGAAAACTTATCTTGTTGTCACGTAAAATATTTCCGTGAAGAAGCATTGGACACACATACAATAATTCACAAGAACAATGATCTTGTCTTGTAATTTTGGTGCAAATCATTTAGAGCAATTTCAAATTTAAAACCATTATTTCACAGGCTGGGGACTTAGCTCAGTGGTTGCCTGGGCTGCATAGTGAACTTGGGGCCAGCCTGAATGACAAAGCAAGACCCTGTCTCAACAAACAAACAAGCAACAAAAACATTTCTTCACTTCATCTTAAGATTTCCAGATTCATCTGTGGAACACAGAAGGATTAATAGAATCATAATTTTATATATTATCATTGAAGTGTTACTAATGTAAGATCTTGATCTTATTTTCATTGATCATTCTTGGTTGCTCAAACTTATATTTTTAGTGTTTTATTCATACCATAGATATTTTCCTTGAGAAGGTGCTGGCATTTATAGCATTTTCTACACAAAGTTACACTATTTCATCAAAATGATGGAGAAATGAACAAGAAACAAGACACAGCTGGACATTTTTCACACTAAAAGCTCCTTGTGTTGCAAAAGATGGAGTAACAGCAATAACATTGTCAACCATATGTGACCCCGGATTTGAGTCATTAAGATGGAAACAGTGCTGTCCTTTCACTGGGTAATTACTAAGTTTCTTAGAGCACGTTACGTGTGCAGGTTGCATGATTCTTATTACCTCCTGAAGCCTTTATTACCCTGCACAAATTTAATGCTCACTTGCTAATGCTCTGCTTTATCAGACACTCATAAAACATCAACAGCACGCAGTGAAGACGCTTCTCCCTTTGTCTCCCCCTGGACCCATCACAAAATTGTGTAACCTCTGGTTATTATTTTTCAGCTGAAACGTACTACCTTGCTACTTAAGTATATTCCTTGTCCCCAGTCCCTGGCCCAGGATTTCATGGCCTGCATGTGGATGTGTATATTGCAGGTGAAGATGTCCTTGGGTAAGCACAAAGCCTGATTGTAAATATTAGCTCCAACCTTACCAAAGGTAGATCTTTCAACTCATTCTTAAGCCTTCTGTAGCTTTGCCAAGAAAAGGTAAACATTTATCAAGAGATTATTACTTGCTTGATACCACTCTGAATGTATAAAATGTACTAGCTCACTTAACTCTCTGTAGTTTATAAGGTGCATGCTATTATTATCTTTGTTATATTAGTAGGAAAACAAAATACAAAGGTGTAAGTCACTTGACAAAAGCACATAGCTACTGAAAGACAGATCCAGCAAGGTGGGTCACTGCTTCCCAATGTTGCTCTTAACCCGGGGACTTGCTTCTTCTGTGCACCCACCCTCTTGTTTTCTCTGACCTCAGAATGACTAAGTAATGATTGTGCTTGTCCCTGCTCCTTTTGCTCCTGCCGGCATATGCAGGGCCACGCTTTTGTCCCAATGGTCCTTATCCTTTGCATTATTTGCTGCAATTCCACTCATGCCTGCCATCTCTCCCATGAAAGCTTTTCACAGTCTGATAGGCAGCCTGAGAAACACCAACCACAGGACACAGTGGGGCTTAGGCTGTGGACAGACTGTGCAAGATTATTTCTGATTCTGTTACTCACAGTAACGTGGACTCTCATCCTTGTGTGAGGATGGAGCAGTAAACCAAAAATCTAGATTTCCAGCATCAAACCGTGCAATTATAAAGGACAAAACTAACAGAGCAGCCTCTGGTCTTGCATTTCTGGTGTAGAATCTATGCTGGGACTTTAGGATATGTCAGACAGTTTTAAATACGAGCCATCAGTTTCTAGTGGAAGGCTTTAGAACATTTTCCTTTCCAGTGAGATTACATAATCCTCATTAAAATGTTCTCATGGTTCAAATGACTAGCAAGTACTATATTCTCTGAATCCAAGATTCCTGAGATTTTGGAGGTGAAAGAGATTCTACTACACTGCTGTGTGTTTTGTTAACAAAAATCTCCCAGCTCATCAACACAGAATACCATTATTCTTTTTCTAATTGTAACCTTCTGGATGCTTCGCAGTCATGTCTGTTCGTCTCCACTCTCCTATTCTCTGTCTCAGAAGTAAAAGTTATTTTAAAACAACCACAAAGTGTTTATTGTTTAGCAACCTTGATTTTCCCCACCTCTGGGATATCTCTCATGTGACTGACAGCAAATCTCCTGCCAGGTTTCCAAGTGTATTTTTCTGCGTAAGTAATAAGCATTTTCAACTTGCTTTCCTGATGCCTAAGCAGTAGTCCTAGTTAATTTCTTCAAATGTTGTGTCTATGAATAAATTAAAGAGATATCAATAGAGAGAAGAAAAAATTAGCTAATGATAAGATTCACCAACCTTACACATTTTTCATATAAATTAATTTTTAAAATTGGATTCCACTTTGTGACTGTTTATCAATTATTTGTATATTAATTCTCTTAGAAACATTAATAGACATTGGCTTGAGTCATTGAATCAGATGAAAGCTTACTTGTGATGTCCTTTGTCTTATTAAATATTTATGAATATGAAATTGTAGTTTCTCTTTTCAACTTTGGATCCCACAAAATGTTACACATAAGAAACTTAGTGATATCTGTACCTCTCGGAATTCTATGGTTCAGATCCCACTCACATTTATGAAACACCTCTAAAACCATAGTTACACAGATAGGTAGTAAGAATGTAAACGTTTAGAATATATTACAGACAAGAGGTTGAATGGACGAGCGGAGGGAAGAGGGGCTTCAGCGGGTCGGTCAGTGGTGATCACCGTACGTCATGTCTCCAACTCCCATTTTTCTTTTTCCTGCAAGCTGTCGATTCAGATGCATTACTTGGATAGTCTAAGATGTCTAACAAAGGCCTGATGTCTTACCCACTTGTCCGTCTCTCTGTTCCCACCCTCTTCAAACTCCTCTTTAGTATCCCACAGGGCAGCTGTTGACCTCATTAGTCAATCTGTTTCTCAGCCCAAAAACACAGGCAACACCTGGAATATTTCTTTAGCACCTTCTCCCTATGAGTCAATCGACCATAAATCCATCAAGGACATCTTACAATTCATCTCCAATTCCAACCTTTTTCACTGTTTTCATGACCATTTACTCAAATTTTTATGCCGTTGCCTCCTAACCCGTTACCTCGTTTTTATTCTCCCTTTTCACATCTAATTCTAAAACAGTAAAAAATAGGACTTGAATGTGTACAATCTATTAATCTCCCTGTCGAAACCCAAATGTAGCATATTTACTTGAAATATCTCTTGGATATTTCTGGTTCTATCAGATGCACTTAAGCAGTAGTGTTATAAGCAGGCATTTTTTAGCCCTTTCTGTACAAGTCAGTAATCAAAGACCGTAAGGAAATGTCAGACTCCTTCAGTTATAACAGCACACAAATATTTTCTGTTTAGTTTTGTTTCAATATGACCGAAATTTCTCTGTGCTGTGTTAACGGAAGAAGCATCACCCTATCATTCCCATTTAGATGGTCGATGTACTATTATGACCGTTGGTGGGTAGTCCAGGATGCGTATGTGATCTCTTAATTGGCCATCATTTCTCTGATGTATGTGAGGACACCTGTCTTATTTGTACCTGTTGAACTGACCTTGACTTTGTTGATGGCAGAATGTTCCTGACAAACTTCTATCTACACACATTACCAAAGACTCAAATAATCATCTGTAACAACTCTGATGTTATAGCCCCTTAACTATAATATAGTATATTGAAAATGACAAATATTTAAGAGTAAATATAGCACTATATATTTTATTTTTTTTCTTGATCTCATTAAAGGAAAAGAAGTAGAAATCATTCAATTGGCCTATTGGAATACTAAGGTAGTCTAATCACATATTTATGAATATGAAATTATAATTTTCTACAAAAAATATAGTGACAATATATATATTTTGTTCTTCTATGTGTCTCTGTAAGTGAAAATTCTTAGGACATGATGAACGAATTTGGCTAAATTTCCAGTTTCCTTCAATTACCCAGGCTTACAATATTCAAGGGGAGAGTAAAATTCAGTTGAAGATGAATTTTTAGAAGGGAGAAAAGTAATGAGATTATAACAAAAAAGAAAGGAAACAAAGTTTATGTATATAGGGAGTGGAGGTGGTAGGGTGGGTAGGGCTATGGGAAAAATGAGAATTAAGTTTGTCATATACTGGTACAAATTCTCATTGTTGAGTGTAATCATGATGTGTATATGTAGTGTACCAATAAAGATTTCAATTTTTTTAAAAGGCTATATTAACTGCACAGAGATGAGAGTGTTTGGTGTTACAAGTCGCAGAGCGCTTATAAACGCTGTCGTCCCACTCGGACTTTTCAGTTGTACGTTGATTTGCGTGCTCCAAGCACTCTCTTCCACTCTTCAATTCTAGGTTCCCTCTATAAGATGATGCAGACAGTCCTGTTTGTTGGCTTTCTTTTATCCTCTCTCTCTCTTTCATAATATAAAATGTATAAAAATAGCAATATGGAGTGAAAATATATCAACAGATGGGAAATGGGTAGGTTTGTTTGTTTTGTGTTCTTAAATTACAGTTTACAAGCATTTTGGATTCACCGCTCATACACTCACATTTGTTAGCTGTTATTACAGTAGCTATTATGCTAATGAATTACCAGATGGGAACACAGCAAAGAGCTTCTAAAACCTGCTTTCTTTGGTTGTTACCTCTGTCATTCTAGCTGTGCTGAGTTTAAACAGTAAGATGACTCCAACTGTACATGTCACAGATACTGGGAAGAAGTAACTCACAGAGTGCAGATACTAAAGGAAGCAGAACCTTGAAAATTCTCTATTTGCTGTTTAAATCTTCCCTGCCACGTCAAGAGGCTGAGAAAACTGAGTTGCAGAAGTTACTTAGTTAAGTGTCGTGTCTACCCAGATACTCTAACAGTGCTGGGCCTAAGTCCAAATCTGTTATACTACATGCTCTCTCTACTGCATTCTAAACATTAATTTTTTATAAAGTATTCCTAAAGGCAAAGGAGAATGAATATTCACCCCTAGGGAGTTTGGGGGTGTAGTTCAAAGGGAATCACTGCCAGTGTGAAATTTCTTTGAAGTTTCATCTTTTATCTTTAACATGCATACAGTTTGTTCCATAATATATCTCTATTTGTTTTAATATAAAATATGTTTGTTTTTCCAAATCCTCAAGTGAAACTGAAGCCCCAGAAATAGGCATTGTGTTTATCCCATTGGCTTCTAGATTCCCTCCTGGGTATCCTGGAATAAGAAGCACAATCATTTACGGAACAATTTCTAAAAAATGAAGCACACGGTAGCAGCCCTGTGGATTCTAATGTGAAATCTCAATTTACCACCGTGGTTCTTTAGAAGTCACCATTGAAACCATCCCCTTCCATTTTCCACTGCACACGGCACTTCTCTTTCATGATAGTCATCAGATTTATAATTACTTATACAGTACTTTCATCCCTAAAAATATGAATTCAACAAAGTTATGGCCCTGACATCTCAGTACCTAAAATAATATTAAATATAAATTTGTTAGATAAATAATCAAGGTACTTTATTTGTGAATTTTTTATGGAGACTTAGAGTAAGAACTAACATAGGTGAGATATAACTTGTCATCAAAGTGCTCAGAGAGATTTGATATTAAGATCCATGTTGGGAGTTAAATACTGTGACTTTTCACCTTGCTCCTGGAGCTGATTGATTGAGAGGTCCTAGAAAAGAGTGACAGAGCAGGTGGTAAATGTCTCCCCACTTCATGACAGATGCCATGGTTTCAGATGGCACAGGTGCTCGCCTTTCGGCAGCCTGTATGCCTACACCTGGGTGGGTATGTGCTGTCTAATTATGAGCCACACTTCCAAGAGTCCCAAACCCAGCTGTTGGCAGATACCTTGTTGGATCAGGAAGCAATGGTCAGGTCAGTTTATTTCAATTTCATTATTCTCCATGTAGAGAGTTTAGGGCGCATGGATTGGACTTTAGTGAAAAGAAGGCTACTAAGAGTTTCAGGCACCATGACTCTGATTTTTGCACCATAGCTTCATTAACGTTTCTCCAGAAACTTTTGTCACATTTATATAGCAAGTTAGGAGCTCGTTTCTTTATGTTTTGTTAGGACTCTGCACATTCTATACATGAATTTGATTGGAACTCTTGAAGATTCTCAAGAGTCTGTTTATCCCACAGTTCATTCATTGAAGATCCCCTAGAAGACAAATATTCCATCTTAGTCGTTTTCATTTCCACAACCTGGCGAGAGGCCCACGAAAAATGCTCTGGGAATGTTTTTGACTAAATGAATGAGTTTCCCCACCATTGTGTAGGACTTTCTGGTATTTATGAAGGTTCCTAGAGATGAATATGTGTATTTAATTGTATTAACTGCATAAATTACTTAATATATAGTGCCATTACTTACAGTTATGGAGACTAAAAAGGGTTTAAGGTGTTATCAGAAATGTCAGACTTCATAGTCATCATGGGTCCAGGGAAATTTTCAGTTTTATTGAAAATAAAAGATTTTTTTCTTCTTTCTCAAAATGTTGCATCTCATCTTGAGCCTCAGCTATGATGAGAGAGTAAAATAATGGTGATGGGGAGATAGCTTGAGCTGCTGACTCTCTCCAAGATGCATCGCTGCAAGTTGTGCGAGTTGGTGCCTTCTACAGGTGTGTGGGATGGAGACAGATATTCCCCTGGACTTGTCAACAGAGTCAGAACAGGGGCTTTCATCCTCAAGAAGGACCAATATGAGCAAAAGGAAGAAAGCATAGGAAAAGCGTTGAAGAGCAGTGATAGGTCCTCCGAATACAAAGACAAAGTGGGTTTGAATGGAGTCAGAGCAAAGACACTTCCTCTAACTTAATATGGCTGAGGAATTTGCTGATGTCTATCTGAAGGCACAATTAAAGGCCCAGCCCCAAACCAAAAATATGTAATTTTCTCTTGGGTAAATATATAGTCAGACTTGAGAAAGCTATTTAATGAATGATACATTGTTCATATTTCAAAGCGTGGGCTTGTTCAGTAGCTGTCACTTAATCTTGTTGTTGTCATCACAGCCCAGGTGGTGTTACACATAAATATCAACTTACACTCGCACAGCAGAGCGGGAATTTGGGAGCAGGTGAAGCTTAGGGGAAGCAGGAAGTCATCGGTTGCGCCTGGAGCTGTTCCTCATCACACGTCCCTCCTGTTTCCCTTCCAAATTCCCAAAGGCTTGTCGGTGCCTGCTCTCGCTAGGCCTCATGGCCTTCTGTCCTTACTCTGCTTCGATCCAACGAGCCTTCATGCTGCACCTGCAGGCAGAGCGCCGTCAGAGTCTCAGCGTCACCTCTGCTCCGCTCATACCTGTCCGACCTCGCTGTGCTTCCCGGACTCACGGGTGGTATCAACAGTGCGGAACCTCAGCGCTCCCCCTGAAACCGAGGCTTTGTCTGCGAGGCGCCTCCCATGTGTCTACTGGCTGCTTCTTTCAGCCTTCTCTGATGGATCTTCCTCTTTTCAGCAAACTCTTCTTGTCGGCTGGACCAGGGTTCAAATATTGATCCTGATTTCATCTACACTCTTTACCACGGGCTCACTCAGTCCAACCCCACAAGGATTCCTGCATATCTGTGTCCAGGCCCAGCAGTGGGCTGCTCTTGGACACGTGTTGTGCCACCCTCCTTCCGCCTTCCCATCACCTGTCCTCCCACAGAGAGCTGCAGACATTTCCCTGACATGAAGGACTCCTCTTGGATGGCTTTCCAGGGGTGTCCCTCAGCTCCCTCTGCCCAGCATGCTTTGCTGTGTACTTAATAACATCCCTCGAGATACTTACACTGACTGTATTTGGAAAATGGCCCTGAAATGAAACAATAATGTTTCAATGAAGCTGTCAGTTAGAGCCTTAATGTGATACTATTTATATTCTTACAAGAAAGGGAAGATGGATGGGGAATCCTTCCTATGTGAGCACAGTGAAGGTGGATGTCTTACAGTGAGCAGGAGAACCTTCTTCAGAAAACACACCTATCCAGAACCTTGGATTTGGATTTCCCAGCTTCTAGAACTCTGAAGGGAAATATGCCTGTCGTTTAAGCAGCACAGTGCACCGTGTCCTGCTGTGGCAACCAGAGTAACTTGAGACATGTTTCTCTAGGGCTTAGACGACATTTCCCCAACACACAGCATGTTATACTATAATTGTTTGTGTCCTTCTTTTTGTCTTCAACTAAAATGAGAAGTATTTGAGTATGTCTCATTTTTTCATTTTTGTTTTTCAACAACTTGAGAGTACTCAATGCATAAAAGATGTAATGAAATAATTTTGCACTTTAATTAATTATCAACTTTTGGAAAGGGAAGCTTTGTGAAAGCTTTTGGGTCAGACTTCAGAACCAGACAGAAAATGAGTTAATTCTTAGCAAGAATGGGTGTTTATTAAGAGCAATGAGTTATCAGGATATTCTATGAAAAGAATAAAAACTATTCCTTTTTGGTAAATGTTGATCATTTCAGTGGTCTAGTATCTCCAGCAAAATCTCAAAACACTGAGCTGGTAAATAGGGAAAGGTAATTTTATCTGAAAAAGTGTGAAGGACAACTCTCACCAATTATTCAGTCTCCAAAAAACCTGATTGTTGAACATTTAGCTGCTCCAGTGGATCCTCTCAGGTTTACACAGCAGGACTCAAGCACTCATTTATTTTGTCACTGACAGACATCTACCTTGTGCCACCTGATGAGCTCCACCTCGGAAATACAATACTGAAGAAAATGAACACAGGGCCTGCCCTGCCATAACTCATGATCTTTCATCTGAATATCTGCTTGCCTTTTATTTTGCTCATGTAAATGTCGGCTAATGCTCAACAAATGTAATGACTTTATTTTAGCCTGATTACTATAAAACTGCATCCTGACGATAGCTGACCAGCAGGTTTGGCTCTCCGCTAGACCTGGCTGGAGATAATGAAGCCTTACCTGTGGCATGATGAAGGAGAACCAGCCGCTTTCCTTCCCACAGACGTGCCTTTGATCTTTGGGATTCTGCCGCACATCACAGGGCCTGCCACATAGGCAGTGTTGAATGTATGTTTGTTGAAATTAGCTGTCATCCTATTTCTTATAGCTGGAGAATGCATGTTAAATTTATGTACCAGTGGTGACAGTTTATTTATATATAAATTGGAAAGAAGCAGGCTTTATTCTCAAGTTATATCTCTGCAAAAAGTAACAATGGAACACATTTTATGTTTAAATTTTTAAAAATTACAAATAAGTCAACTATCTGAGGAAATTCTCCTGGAGTTAGGAGAGACGCTATTGCTTTTTCATATCTAGTAGTCAGTAATTGGAATAGGTGGTTGCAGGGTAAGTGGTTCATGAATTTAGTGAGGTAGGTTTTCAGGAGCATATTCCTTTGATCAAAGTCCTTTGGCTTAATGTTAGCTTCTTATACATCACAGATGATAAGTTATGTATTCCTCTACTGTATTCATCTCGCCATGTCCTTGTTTAAGCCACCATTGCTCAATCCCAGATTAATGAGATTATTTCTTCTGACTTAGTTTTATCCATCTTCAACACTGTAGCCCAAGTGAGCTTTGAAACATACAAGTACAGTGCTCACATGCATGAAAATTTCATGGATTTCTGCTGTATAAAAGAAAAAGATTCCAAATCCCTAAGGTTGTCTTTAAGATACTGAAGATTTGGCTTCAACCTCCTTTACAGCTTCTTCTTTAACCCTTTTCTCTGAATTAATTAACCTATATCTTTGCAAAATTGCTTTGGTCTCCTGAGAGCAGCATCCCTTCCACACTCTGCGTAGCTCACTTATACTCAGTCTCTGACTTCTGCTCAAGTATCATTTCTTTCAGGATGATTTTCCTTCCTGGTTCTCACTTCTAAATCTTGGTTGAATTTTGTTACTGTACAGTTTCATGTCATCTTCTATATTTCCTTTGCAGAACTGAGATCATAGTTATAAACATTTAACATGTGCTTAATAATTATTTACATTTCCATATAAACTGGGATTCTATCTCACCATCTAATACAAAGATATTCTTAGCCAAATCTGCATAGTTATGGTAGGAATAGAATGGTAAAAATGGCACCAAAATCAAAAGTAACACTCATGGAGTGGCTGAGCACCTGTAGACAAAATCAACTGCAAGAAAAAGAGAAGCAGCCTACTTTCATTTACTAACCCTAGAATAAAGCAAATAATGAAATCAGTATAGGGAGAGACACACATATCTTCTAGGAGGTTCTTAACAGTTTTACATTAAATTTATATGTGGTAAACAGTTTTTTAGATAATAAAGCTTTCCGAATACAAAAGAAATGAATAATATTGGCTAACTTACTGAGAGCTTATGGAGCCAAGGACTTGCTATTCATTTTTTTGAGCAATCTTTTCACAGACCCTGTTAGACAGGTGCTCTCTGACAGGGTAACAAAGAACTGTAGCTGGCAAAACTGGGATTTGAAAACATAAGCAGCCTAATTTTAAAGCAGGTGGAGCTATTGTGCTATTGTGCTATTTTGTGTGTTCTTTTAAAAAAATCACATCACGTAAAAAATGTTTAATACCCCATAATTAATTCTACAAGTATATTTTGAGGCTCTGTTATACATCCCATACTTATTCTTCTAGGCCATGAAGATTTGTAGACAAGTACTCCTTGCAGTCACTGAGGTGGTGATTCCAAGACCCCATACTGGACCCCAAACTCCACAAATGTTCAACTTATTTGCTTACGACATTGCAGATTGTGTAGAAGCTACACAAACCGCTCATGTAGTCTGCCTTCTCTATGCTTCTAATACTTAATCCAATGTAAATTACGTAAATAATCACTACTTTATATGTTTTAGGGAATGAAGACAAGAAAAAGTCTGTGCATGTGTAACAGAGACAGTTTTTTCTTGAATATTTCAATTTGGTGTTGGTTGAATATTTGGGGGTATAATCTATCAGTACACAAAACTAGCTATAGTCTTACTGACCTCATGATGCTTATACCAGTAAAAGTAAAACATAAAAATGTAAGTAAACAAATAATGCCACATAGAGATCTCCAGAATTAAAACATTTTGAATTTTTCAAGAGTATGATGGCTGGGATAAAAAAAATCACTGATTTGATGACTAAGGTAGAGATATCTAAGACGCTGAGATCTAAATGTCACAAAAAGACATTCAGCTAAAGGTCTGTGGAGAAGATAAATTCACAAGAAAAATCTTGGTAAAGCCAACAGCAGGAAATTCCAGTCATGAAAGCATTCCAAGGGCCAAGGGAACAGTACGCAGGGAGAGATGCGAGGGACTCCATCAGCCATAGACAAGACTGAATCTCCACAGGACCTGACACATCATGCTAAGGATGTAAATTAAATCAGAGGTCCCCAGGCACTGGTCTCAAGCATTGGCTTCACAGAGCACACGTTTTCCATAGACTCAGAGTCTGGGTTGTGGTGAGACGATTCATTTTGAACTACCTGTGTTGTGTACGTGCTTTCTATTACTGTTTCTTATAGTAGTTAACAAAATGACTATACAGCTCATCATAATTCAGAACAGAAGGCAATGTTGAGCTTGTTTTCCTGCAACTCTGATATTCTCTCTAGAGATGACGGGAGATATTGACACCAGAAATGTGTGGCTTGTGTGCAGTCTGCTCCATAATCTCATCTTGATTATTGTCATGGAAGAAAATTCTGCATCACAAAGATAGAATGTTGGAAACAGAAGCAAGTTTGTCAGTGCTCCTGTGGCCCCCTCCTGACACTCCCTCTTGACATTAATCCAGAGCATATGAAGCTGGCTCCCACTTTTTAGCTTGGTGTCCCTTGCAGTCTGCAAGCAGTTGAACTCCATCTAGCACAAAGTCCATTCAATTGGCTTCTGCACAAATGGATCACACATCCATTATTTACCAATTTGGGGGTCTTTTGTAACTGAAAAGAAATATTCAGACTCTTTTGAAAGCTGAGATGGGTGATCATGGCCAACGAGGCAAAAGAAAGCCTTGGCTTAGACTCTCAAATCTCTGCTAATGCTTGTAACATGCTCATTCATCATTCCCACTTATTCATTTTGTTTTTGGAGTGCAGCTACAATGAAATCTCACTTGTCGAACTCAATTAGTTTTGAATTTGTTTTGAATACTGAAAATATACTTTTCCCATACAAAATAATGAAAAACTAAATTATTTATTATGAAGCCCCAATGTACACTTACAAATTCATTTTTCCAGGACTTTAACAAATTTCATAATGAATTCTTTAACTCTCTTATGAATTGCACAGTTTTCCTTTGAGCTTTGTTGTTGGTATCACTAACTTTCTTTGTATCATGACTACACTGTCTTATATAAATAAAGCCCAAAAAGAACCTAAGTGTGAATATATTAATGCTCTGACACAAGCTCTGAATATTGTGGGGGAGAGAGTAGTGTTTAGACTGGGGAACCACCCCCTTCTGTCATTGGTGAGGCATGACGTGTGCCTCCCTCTTGACCTGTACAGGTTTTCCAAGCTGGATTTTCAGTTCAACAGTGAAACAAAGTCATGAACCTGCAAAGATTTTCTTCTAACTTGAACAGTTGGAAAGTTTAAGCTCGGAGTCGTTTGATAGTTGCATGCTGTCTGCTGACTTGAACCAATTCATTGTTCTCTCCTGAAGTGACAGACCGCATTCACTGGGCAGATGATATGGCACTTGAGTAAGCGAGCTTAGAGATACAGTCTGTGTCACTGAAAGGTGTTGCCTGTGATTGCTAAAATAAATCTCTCTAGGAGCTCTCATAACTCAAAAATTCTGGTGAGTTTTCAACCTTTGGAAAGCCACCCCACTTCTGTGTATCTCAGATGTGTATGTGTGCATGTGTGTGTGTGTATGTGTATACATGCATGCGTGTCCTAGGCTCATTTCACAGAGCTTCATTTCTCTCCCTCTCTGTTTCCATCTCTGTGTTTCTCGCTCTCCATCTGTCTCTCTCTCTGTCTTTTTAATTTTTGGCAGTGCCATTCATTGAACTTGGGTCCTGTGCTTCCAAGGTCAGTGCAATACTATTTGAGCTAAATCCTTTGCTAAACTTCTGTTTGGGGAAAAGTGAGACAAGAAAGATTCGTCATTTCTACTCTTTTTCATTCATTTCCTGAGACAAAACAGTCCTTGGAAGCCTGAAAATATCCTGAGGATTTTGCTTCATAATGCTGAGCACAGATAATGTTGCAAGCAGAAGTAAAATAAGTTAGGACATAGAAAATACCCAAGTAAGTAATGAAGCAGTCCCATCTGTGGTGTACTCCTATTTTCTTTCCATATGTGATGATTCTGGGTTGGTAAAAGTCTTGCAATTTCCCCGTGCTCTCACATAATAGCATGTTGAATTTTTATCTTAACTATGTTTACTTTTCAGCCACAGAAACCACCACTATTAGAGATATTTTAATAGACTTTATAACAAATAGTAAAAGGTCTACCATGGAAGGAAAAGTATTCTTTAATTTGGAAATGATAGAGAAGAGTATCCTCTACAATTTTTATTTTGCATTTTATTTCAGTTAATGAAAAGAATGACAAATTCTCCACAAACTTATGGAACAGCTAAAAGTGGAAAGCAACATTAGCTAATGCAATAAAAATAATCTATGATTAATTATGGAGCATGCGTTCCTGTATTAGGTACTACTGGAGGTTAGAGACATGAGCAACTTCACTGAGGGAGAAAATTAAATTTACCAGGCATGAGCTCTTTTCAGTGTCATGACTCAAATTTGACTATAACAATAACATACCACCATCATTTATTAGGTGCACGCTACGTCCAGGACTTTGAAGTCATTTACATACATTACCATATTTGCTCTTGGTTGAGCCTTTTGAAGGAAACAGGGTGACCTTGACCTTACAGATGGGAAACTGAGGCTTCCTTTGGGTGAGGGCCCCTGCCCATTGTTCACCCGTGCAAGTGCCGGAGGTGAATTCCATCCCAGTCTAAGCAACTGGAGTACAGTCACCTGCATTCTACCCACTGCTCCCTGGATGGTTTATTTCTAACATAGCCTTTCCTAAGCCTGTAGCTAATGGTGATCCTGCCTCTTACTGAATTCCTGTATTTTAACTCTTTTCAAAACAAGCCTGACCTTTTACACAAAAATTATATAACATCATTTCTTACTAACCTGAACTTTTTGGCTTTGAATCACCTCCACATCAATCATTTGTTCAACATTCCTGGGAAAATTAGTTAACGTCTCCAAGACTCATTTCCTCAGTTTAAAAACAGAGAAAATATAGCATGTATTCTATAGAATAGCTATGAAACAAAAGGATGAATTTCATTGAAATTCCTTATAATAGCTCCAGTATATCATATGCTTTAAAATATTAGCCATTGATATAACTGGATAATGTAGTTTTATTGATTGTCTGAAATTTACCCATTAACAAAGTATTTAAAGTATCAATGCAAAAATCCTGTGGCATTGGTAGATACATCATTAATAAAATGGAATTCCCTAAATGATGCATCTATATTTTTAGGATTTATACAATGTTTCCTTTTGAACTTCACCTTACTTTTGCATTTTATTCCCTTGAATTCAGTCTCCATTTTCAACATCTTAACTCCACAATAACTTAATGAAAATGATATAATTCCATCTTTAAAGCTATGAATACCTCCTCCTCAGGATGTAATTGTAAAAAAATAAATAACAGTTATACATGTCTTTCTGCTTAATACAAGATAGTAGGCTAATCCTCCTGTCATAATCTATTTAATCTGTATGTTAATATGCTGATATTCAGCTATGGAGGAAAGTAATCTCTCTTTACTGTCTTCTGCTCCATCTTCCCTTATAAAATGTTTTACCCAAGATATTGACAAAATGCAGTGGCCCCAGAGAAGAACGACCTGTGTATGCATGTGAGTGCTGAAATCCTTTGAATGAGAATCTTGGCGGTTTAACCTTGAATAGGAAATACCCTGAGAACTTGAAGAGCTCTCTAAAGAAGAATAAACTTAATCTTTTAAGGTGACCTGAAATGGGAAATAAAACAAAGACCGGAGGCATGCCAGGAGCCATATTTCAGCCCAATGTGACACAATTTTCCAGTACTGAAAAACATATCCTCCTACAGGGCATGCCTGTGCTTTGTGAGCAATTCACTTATGTTGTCATCAGTGTTTCCCAAGGAGAGTCACTCTTTCTCCTACAGAGGAGACACTGATGTCTGGCTGTGGAGTGAACTTCAATGGCATTCTTAAACTTTAATTTGGGGACTAGTGGCACTGCACACACAAGTTTAGATTACAGTACACACAAATGGATATATGCACATATATACTACTTCTTTCTTTGCACAAATGGTGACATAACAAATATGTTAGTTACTTTCATCCCATTGCTGAAGCAAAATTACTATTCACCAAAGTTAAAAAGGAAGGTAATTACTTGGTTCGTAGTTTTCAGAGGTTTCAGTCCGTAATCACTGGCTCCAAGGCAGGGAAGGCAAACAGGGTTAAAGAGAGAAAATAACAAGGCATGCACAAGGCAGCAAGGACAACAAGAGACACAGTTCATGACACTCACACTGTAGCAACAGCAATAAGAGAGTTTAGCATCTCTCTGTCCCTTTATCTTATTGAGACTACCAGCATTAGGGCGGTGCCAAAGTATTCAATCCCACGTCCTGGTTTAGTAATCACACACCCAGCACGCCACATTCCAGATCTAGCCACCTCTGAAAAAGTGCCACCTCATCCACCTGAGGGTTTGTAGGGACATCCAAGCGCAAAGCATAGCACCATATTCACTGTTCTATAACTTAATTTTTCAGTAGCATTTCTTAACAACATATTAAGAAATTCCTCTTTGTTTATGTGTCTTTCTGTATTTTATGTTCCATTGACGGCAAGGTTGGCTCACTTGCTAATTGGTATACTGAATCCTTAGTTTCCTTTTCCATATTTCATTATAAAACTCATTGTGCAGTAAGTAACTTTATTTGTTGGTCATTTCATACATCTATGATGTCTGTAGGTAAAAACTGAAGAAGCGGGTATTTTTGTTTGCAGTTATGATTTTTCCATATTTCCTCTTTATGGATCTAACGCCAATTAAAGTACTCACTGAGGATGTATCCATGTTTCTCTTACTTCTGTCCTTCGTGGATATGCTATTTTACATTTTATTTCTTTAACCTTTGTATAAGTAGAAGATAAAAATGTGAATATTGAATTTATATTTCCTTTGTGAATGAAATTGGGAGACTTTTCATAAATGCATATAACATGTGCACTTCTACAGTTGTCCCCTAAGGCTCTCATCCCTGCCATAAAGATACTGTAATGAAGTACTGATTTAGGTGCTGTTGTGAAAGAACTATGCAGATGTAAAGAAAGTTAGTCAGATCCTGGCCTCTGACACAGGAGCTTGCCCAGGGTTACCAAGGAGGATCAGTCCAGTCACAAAGTTCTGAGAAATGCAGGCGGGCGGACACAGCCAGAAAGACGCAGTACATGGAGAGGAAGGCAGAAGGGCCTGTGGGGTGATACCCACCATGGGCAAGACTCAGGCGACACTGGTGCCTCAAAAATGAGGAAACAGCTCACGAGCCACGAGACGCAGGCCCCTTCAGGGACTGAAAACCCCGAACTCACAGTCAGCAAGAAAATGGGAAACTCAGTGTAATTACTGGGAACTGACCAGACCAACTTACTTTTGAGGAGGCCACAGTTTTGTGAATTTTAACATAGGTAAGGTTTGCTTCGATATGAAAAATCTAAAAAATAGAGGGAAATGAATTTTGTTCACAAGTTAGGACACGTAAAATATTCTGAAACCATGTAGGAAAGAAATATGTGAGAGATTAGTTTTTATGATATTTAAATGTAAGCCCTTTGACCATCAATTGGATGAAATGGGAATATGGCTGTTATGCTAAGGCCCCCAGGATTCCTTTACGATGTGCGATTCTGCAGCCACAAAGTGATGACAGATACTTCCCCACAAGGTTCGTGGGTGGGAGCTGAATTTTGAACTGAACTGTTGAAGTCAAAAGTATAAACTTGGATAGAACCACATATTCATGTACTAGACTGTAGGAAATGAGATAAAGGTAGAAAAATGAGATAAAGGTAGAGAAGGGAGAGGAATTTTCAAAAGAATTACCTTTCCAAAATTTTCACAGTTGTTAGTGGAAAGTATCATGATGTACAAGGACTTTCACAAATCAAGTAGAAGTTTAGTCTACTTACAAAGACAATGAAATTCACATAATGCCAGTGATCAGAACTGGAAGATTAGGGGGAAAAGAAAGAGAAAGGAGGAAAGGCAGGCACTACTTAATTTCAATATTAGCCATAGTAACAGGTAAGTTTTCAAAAAATAGGTGACATAAGAGTGTTATAAAAAGTTTTTGGTGTAAAGATCACAATTAGAACTAAATATATACCCCTCTTAGATGTCAAAGGAAATATTTAATGTACCAATAAAGATAAAAAAAAAAAACCAGAGAGAAATAAAATCACAATGTAAAATAGGTTAAAAATATTCTGAGCAGCATTACACAACTCAAATTAAACATAAACAACTCCTATCAATAATGGGAACTTACTGTGTGTATTGAAATGAATTTTTTAAGTTTGACATACAAATTAAATTGCAACTCAAAAGGTTATATAAAGAAGTACACTTACAAATATGCAGATGCTTCAGCTGGAAAAATTGGCAAAGAAATGAGGCAAACACAAGTCCATAGAAAACATGAGTCATTGTGATAATAACAGATAAAGTAGAAATTAAGTCAAAATAGAACATTTTCCTGTGATCATTTTGCCAATATTTTATGCACAATGAGCTCTCTTATTTTGTAATTTTATAACTATTGTCTATAAAGAATGCAGATCTATACACTTAAGGCTGATTATTCCACAGAATGTTGCAGATACTTTGCCACAAGGTTCTGGATTGTCAGAATACTGTCATTTTTATCTGTACTTCTACAAATTCTGTACCTTCCACTTAACTATTGAGCCATATAGGCTGTCCCTTTTAAGTTAAATGTGAACACATTTAAATTATCAAATCTTAAATTATGATTTTTGACAATTGATAAGCGTCTTTAATCTGCAACTCATTGCAATATAATCAATACATTCTATCAATACAAAAAGTTACTTTATACCGTTTGTGAATCAGTCTCCCTCCTTCCTCAGAAATCACCAGCACGTAACATTTTAAAACAAAGATAAGTTTGCTTCCTTTGGAACTTTACATTAATGGAATCATACATCTTTTGGAATTTAACACTTTTGTTTCTCAGCGTATTATCTGATATTCATTTATGATACTGAATCTGCTAATAATTTATTCCCATTGATAGCTTACTGTAATTCTGTAGTATAAATATTATTTGTATATCTTTTCTTCTGTACATTATGAATAAAGCTAACGTAAACATTCTTTTATAAAACAGTTTTAATGGGTATTTATAATTTTTATTGGATAAAAACCTCAAAGTAGAATCTCCGTGTTTAAAGTACAATCATATTGTATTTAGAAGATACTACCAACTGCTAAAAAATGTGGTTGGGTCACTTTTCAATTAAAAAACATATTTCAATCAGAAAAATATCATCATTAGTTCCCTTCAGAAGATTATCTCTTGCTTTGGACATACTTATCCCATTATTTTGGCCACCTGTGAATAGTTCTAGCAGTTCTCTTTCATGGGTATCTTTCAAACTGTGATCAAAATGTTAAGTGCCATCCAGAGGAAAGATGGGCTCTGAAAAACATGTTGGTGTGGATCTTCCTCACAAACTAGGATTAGAGGTGCCACTTGACCCAGCCATGCCCCTGTTAGATATATACACAAAAGAAAAGATTCATTTCACAGCGACATATGTGCACCCAGGTCTATAGCAGCTCAGTGTGTGATTGTTAAATCTTGGAAACAAGCAAAATGCCCATCACTAGGAGAATGGATAAGAAGGTGTGGTTCTTTTATAGAATGGAGTATTACTTTGCTATAAAAATGATAAGATTGAGTCATTTATACTCAAATGGATGTACATTCAGGATATCCTCATACGTGAAATGAACAGGTCACAGATGTGTAAATATTGTATCTTTTCTCTGGTATGAGAAAATGAAGGTGTAAATGAGTTATAGAATATATGGTAGATATTGTAAAATAGAAAATATTTAAAGGGAAATGTATTGAAGGGATAAATGAGGGGGAAATATGATGGTAATAAAAAAAGAAGGAAACAAAGTTTATGGATATAGGGGGTGGGGGTGGTAGGGTGGGTAGGAGAAAGGAAAAATGAGAATTAAGTTGTGTCATATACTGGTGCAAATTCTCAGTGTTGAATGTGATGATGATGTATATATATATAAAGTGCCAATAAAGACTTGAATTAAAAAAAACAAAACAAAATGATAGTGTGTCCTAATCTACTTTTTCACCCAATCTGTCCCTGTGCAACTTCTGGCTTTTCCTCAGACCAAAATGAGCATGAGAGTTAAATACTTTGGGATCAGTTCAGGACACTCAGGCAGGCAGCCATGACAGCACAATTAAAGACACTAAAGTAATTGCTAATCTGTAATATCTCAACTTGGCATCTTCTTGTTTTATTGGCACATCTTCCATGAGATGCAATATCTTTTAAAAGTTATATTTCAAAGAAGAAATAATTTTATCTTTTAAAAACTAAAGACAAAATGTTGTTTCAATATGAAGCGGTAGCATGGACACCATTTCCTTGTGAATGTTTGTTACTTTTCTGTTATCATTTTTGGATTCTTGTGACACATTTATATCCACATTTTGGGGTTATATTTTCGGTGGTTGTCTTTGAAGTTAGTTTGCAGATTATGTACCATTTATTTGTAAGGGGTCATAAGAAAAAAATTGTGTAGATTTTTCTAAGATTCAGGATTTGAAGAGAAAGCTTGTTTACGCTTATCTCAAACCACTGGGTAGAGTAGTTGTGGCTTTTTTAAAGATTACAAAAAGAGGAAAGGTCTTATTTCTGTCCTTGCCAATGAGACAGACTACTTCTTTCACCAACCATATGAAATCTCCCTCTGCTTCTTTAAACAAAACTGGAATTGCGCCAGTGGATGTTGTGGAATTCTGTGAACAGGGCGCTGAGTTCTCACTTTACACAGTAGCTTCAGAAGATTGTTTCTGTGCTCTGACGTCTGCAGGTTCGGCCTTCTCATCCATGCTTTTTCTCCTTCTGGCTGCTCATTCAAACTTTCCCCAGTTCCACATTTGGGGACCATCTTCCACTTTTACTGAAATAAAAGTTACTTTTTGCATTTTTTTCCAGAATCCCCTTTTTATTTTGGATGATTTAGAAAAAAAGAGAGATGCTAGATCTAAGTGTCTGTCTTTAGACCAACCATGTAGTATCACCCTGACTCTTAGTTTTCACTGTGTTAAGATTCTATTAATATATTCCTTTCTTCTCTATAGTTATTGGACTTAAAGATTTTAGTTATATTTTCAAATGTTCCCAGTTGAGAAAATTCAAATATGTGAGAAATTAAAAGTAAGATAATCTCTGAGATTCTTTCCAGCTTTAAGTATTATTGTTTCCAGGGGTAGGAACTGAACAACTTCCCTTCCCACTGCTAGTGAGGATAAATGAGTACAAGCTGTCATTTGTCATAACAAAGATATTTTCTGGGGGAAGAGCCATGGCTTGCTGAAGTACCCCTTCTGGTTGAAGCTCAAAGGCTTATGTCTATGCTGGCAGAGTCTAGAGTCAAGAGACACTGATGCTATTGTCTGTCTAATACAATGCTTGGCAGCAGTAGTGTTGTATTTATTTGATGTAGTAGAACAAAGCTTTTTTACCAGTGGCCACACAAACTGAGAGCATTTTTAATTCATTTGATAGTTAATTATATATGGGCATATTAAAGCGTGTGTACACATGAGACAGAGTGAGTGTGTGCCTTGATTGTCACTAAGAAGCTACTACCCCATGGATATTAGATTTCAACATCAGTACAGACTAATATAGAGTAATATAGTTTAGTAAATCCAATGTGAGTTATATGTACTTATAAGCATCATTTGCAAAGAGATTTATGTGTGGGTGAGTTCAGACAACAAACTTCCAATGAATTTCAAATGAATGCATTTATCTCTCCCTTCAAAAGATTTATTTGCAAAGCTTCAAGTGAATGCCACCTGTAGCCTGTGCAGTGCATACACAAGTACATTATACTTAGAAAATAAAATCCAAGTTACTTCTAACTTGTGGTAAGTACAATCCAACCACGAGATCCTTAGATTTCAAATGATGTCATCAATGACCACTATGAAATAAATGAGCTGGGAGGAGCGCGCCTGCCCCGGGGAAAGTGCTGAAAGATGGTAAGATGAGGACAGCGACCTGCTGCTGGTTTCGTGAGGTGAGTCTCGGTAACCACGAAGGATAAGGAATGATTTCAGTTCTGCTAACCATCCTGATATTAGCTGTTCCCAGTTCCTGCAAGACATTCTGCAAGGTCAGTGCAGGAGAAGCAAAATCTGCAGGAATTTCTCTATAGACTTTCTCCTAAATTCATCACATACAGTGACCAGTCTATTTACTTTTGTCTAGACCAGAATATGTGTATCTAGTCTCAGGGACATCTGTCTCAAAGTCTGAAGGACAATGGAAAAGAAAATTACTTCTGCTGAAGGTTTACTGTATCTTGGAACCTCATGTTATCTCCAAGTGTCCCTTAAATAAGTGGAATAGTCCAGAGCAGCATTCCTTCAGGACAAGTTAAAAGGCCTATCTTATTTCCATTTAATTATTATGTGAGAAGAAACATCAGCAGCAATCTACTGTGCTGGGATAAGCATAAAAATCCAGCAGAAGTGTCCATATGATCCTGCAGGATGACTTGACCAAGGTTCACAAGATCCCACTTGCCTTTTCTTTTCTTACACTGTTGTAAGGGATGTAATTATAAATGAGTCAAGCGCCTGTGTCTGGCATATCTTGCCCTTTGTTTTTCTTTTCTGTTACTTTTAAGGACTGAGGTCATTTTCTTTTCCCTTCTAGACACTTATAACCGGCAGGCTGTTTTGTCTCCACTTATAACCGGCAGGTTGTTTTGTCTCCAAGAAACCTATGGAATGGGTTAAATTCAACCAATGACCATTGTATTCAGGGATGTCCCAAATGAGGAACACTTCACCTTTCACTTCCTGAAGAAGCAGGTTTGCACTCCCTTATCTGTTGGTGTTAAAACTCATCCAGCTATCTACATTCCAGTTTCTAAAGTATGTTGTATGATCATCCTGAGAAAATAGACAGTTTTCTCTTTGTCCTAGCAGTATCAGCCATTTCTTTCTGTTAATAATTTTCCGATTATCCAGCCATTCCTGATATCCAAGGGTGCATCCCAGATGACTTCAAGTTCCTTTCATGGCTTCAAGGCCCACTGACTTTTTCATCAAGAATTTAGAATCTTGAATGGAAGGGTAAGAATAGCTCATTTTAACACCAGAAAAGTTTTACAAACTTTCCATAGTGAGAACTCCCCAAACTATGTTTACACTTATTCTTCCAGAGAATTTTATAACTATTTGCTGGAATTCCACAAATGATTCTGGACATGCTTCCAGTATACCCTCTTTTATTTCAAGTTAGTCATTTTCTTTTTATTTATTTGCAATTGTATCCAGCTGAAACGATATAGCCACTGTTTTATAATTTGATTTCCTTTTTACTTTCCTCTCTTAAAGCTCAGAGTTCAGAACTCGTTCTAAACTCTAATTCTTATCCTGACTTTTCCTGAGTCTCAAGGACCAGATGCCTCCCCTGAGGAGACACCCAGAGGGACACCAGAGAGACACCTTGTTCAGCAAGGCCAGTGGTGCTCACTCCCTAACCAGCCCACAGCTGGAGAAGACCTCGGTCAACAGAAACCTTTGTAATCTCTCCTATTTCTTCACATAAAGCTCAGTTCTCCCAAACTCTGTTACAGTATAGATCAGAAAAGTGATGGTGAAACTTTATTATTCCTGCTCATATTTTTCATTTTTTGGCAGCTTCATTATATGACCTTAAATACAGTTCTGTCTTTGGAATATATTTTTAGGGGAAAAAAAAGAGGGTGAGAAATATTTTTCAATTATTCTAAAATTCTTTTGAAAAACTCAGCCACCTTCTCATTATGTCATGCCCAGTATGCAGCAGGACTGAGTCATTAAGGCACAGAGTGACCCCGGCTCAATCAGTAATACAATTCTAAACAACTAGTGTTAGCTTTTCAATTGCTATGACCAAAATACTGGACACAAACAATTTAAAGAAGAGCAAATTTACTGTGGCTACTGGCCTCAGGGATTTCAGTTCATAGTCAGATGGCTCCAAGGAAGAATATGGTGGAAGGATGTGGTGGGAAAGCCACTAACCTCACAACAGCCAGGAATCTGAAGACAAGGAAATAATGCAGTGAAGAAGCAGCAGGTAAAGTCCCCACAGTCATCTCCCTCTGACTTGCTCCTTTTCACTAAATGTGACTTCCTGAATCTCCATTACCTCCTCATAATGACACTGAATTATGATCTCAGTGGTAGTCTGATTCATCAATGATGAGGTTAAATTTTTCATGATCCAATTCTGTTCCAAGAGTTCCACCTCTGATATGTAGGGGGATATTTTAGACCTAACTGTAATAACACTTTTCCACTTATGGAATTTTTTTTCACATTGTGGTATAATAACTATCTGCTGAAACATGTCATTTCTCCTTAGAAGTATACATGGCTGCCCACACTAAAGACAATAACTGATATCTCCTCAGTCTTTGTTCTTGGCTTTTCTTCCTTCGGCATGGATTCCGTATCCTGATAAGTCTTCCCTTTTGGAGATAAAATTGGTCTCAGAATATATAGGTTTAGATGATTAAAGATTGGCACAAAGAAGCATTCTCTAATAGTGACAGTTTGACTAAATACTGAGTTTGAAACTCATTGTTATAGAAAGGATCACACACTCATCTTCAACCAGTCTTTGCTGCCAACATGCAACATATTCTGTTTGGTTTAGTTCTATGGCATACTGCCTTTGGGGATATTAGGACTGAATAGATCAATTAATATGTGAAATGAGTAGGAAGACAGGAAATAGATGATATGTAGTCAAAAATAAGTTAACTGGAAGTAAGTGGTAGGGATAAAGAAGGAAAATTCTTTAAATACTCTTAATGCATCAAGCATCAAGCTGAAATTGTGAGGTGATATATCCTCAGAATCATTGTGTGTCATGGTGGTTAAAATTAGTTTTGTTAATAATATATGTATAAGTTGTTAAGATTTAAATCTAAAATACCCCTCAAAAGTCAGTCAAGGAGCTTTCAGAGAGGATTGGATCCGGGGATGTACCTAAGATACCGTTAGGAGTGGGTCCCTGGACCTGGCTGTGGAGGGGAGGTCTTCTTCCTGGTGCTTTCTCCTGCTGTGGCTTGAGAGACTTTCCTCCACCAGCCTTTGTGCCATTTTTGCCTTAAAGCGAGCTGACCATGGACTGAACCTTCTAAAGCTTTTCAGGCAAAATAAACTTTTTCTCTTTTAAGTTGTATATTTTAGGAATTTGTTCCAGTGGTGAGAAAGCTGACAATATATGCATACAGAAATATATCTCTGTATATACTTTCTATGTACTCAATACTTACACATATATATTCTTCTGGTACATAAGGACACATTTACATAAATGGTATAATTGTGTTGTTTGCAAATATAGGCATTTATATAATATCTATACCTTAGTTAATTAATTGGCTTTTCTTCTACCTCATTCTGTTCATGAAGGACTTGCACACTTCTTAGGAAAGTAGGAAAACTTAGTGTATTATTATATCTCAGATATACATTATTATTTCATGCAGGGTAAAACCACCACAACACAGTATCATTTCTATTCTTTGGCCTACGATTTAAGTATCTATGAATAACATATATCTACAAATATCTATAATGTTTCAGTAAATTAACACATACATACACATTAGGTGTGTATCTGTTTAAATACATGGGTACGGTATAGCCAAAGCAACCACATTAAAGGAGAACCTTCATGGCAGATGTTTCCTGTCCCCTTCCCATGTGCGGAGCATTTGCAAACAATTGCGTGGCTAAATCACTGTCCCGATTCCACGCTGAACATTTTGTTTACCTGGAGCTAAACAGATTGTTCAAAATCGACCAGACACATCTACATGCTCCAGTTAACCTGTTCCGCTGTTATTCATTTACTTGTATGTTAAGCCATCTTGAGATATTTTTTGAATCACTGCTTCCAAGAAACCCAAGTTTGTTTCAGGTGTTGTGTCACTTGTCCCCAGGAAGGAACTAAGCACATTTCCTCCCAGGAACAAGACAGCTCCATTTTCCCCTTGAATTTCAGGGAAGAATTATATTACCATTCTTTAAGTTTTTCTTAAGCCTACCCCACTCTACTCAGACCTTGACTCACTCTACAAGTCTCAAATTTCTGGGTTTTTGCTAAGGAATAGAACAGTGCCCTAATTTGTGATTCTGAGCCAGGTCTAATACTTTGGAGTTAAAAGTTGCCAATTTCATGAATCTAAAGGATATCCATCTCTTTTTGCTTTCTCCAGCCTTGTGAACCACAAGAGAAAGGGAGATAAACTTTTGTGGAGCTCCCTCTGGGTTGATCTCACTTCTAAAATCTTTGTATTGTTGATCTTTGCTGAGTCTGAAAATTGCTCTCAGTTACAAGCCCTTTCTCTTGGCCTGGAAATTCAAGGCTCGGCCCCTGCCTAGGCACAAGGTATGAAGTCATACAAGGCTGCTGAAGCAGAACACGTAACTTCTCAGTGCATATACCACGGGCCCGTCTTGGGATCCCGAAGGGAGCTGACTCTCACTAGTGCCTGTCCCTTGATGCCCCTAGAACTGGAAAGAAGCCCCTAGTAAGGAAGCTGTGGGGATTATTTTAACTATCAGTTAATAATGTAATTGTTCATGATTCAGGAAACAAAAGGAAAAAGACAAAAATCATTACTATACTTCAGATTACTGAGTAGACTGAAAGAATAAACTTAAAAACACCGGAAATTAAATTTTTGGCTACTTCAACTAAGACTATTTTGGACTCAGTGTACAAAAACTGAGAAAAGGTGAGGGGGGAGAGAAAAAATGAAATTATCTGGGTAGGTTATTTTTACATTTTCTGGTTACAGAGAGGCAAAATGTCATATTTTACTAAAAAGCTACTAGACTAAATAAAGATATTGGCTTTTCAATTATTATCACTTGAAATATTTACAGTCTTAATTTTATCTAAGGAAAAAAGATACATAAGTATGTGACACATTGTTGTTTAGGCACTTGTACACAAAATTGGTATTTCTACTCTCAGAAATATTCTAATGTTCAAGTTCAGTTAATACGTATAGCAATTTCTTTTTGCACCAAAAGTGTAATCTGAAATGAATGTATTATATATACCACTGGAACAAATTCCTAAAATATACAACTTAAAAGAGAAAAAGTTTATTTTGCCTGAAAAGTTTTAGAAGGTTCAGTCCATGGTCAGCTTGTTTTAAGGCAAAAATGGCACAAAGGCTGGTGGAGGAAAGTCTCTCAAGCCACAGCAGGAGAAAGCACCAGGAAGAAGACCTCCCCTCCACAGCCAGGTCCAGGGACCCACTCCTAACGGCATCTTAGGTACATCCCCCTGATCCAGTCCTCTCTGAAAGCTCCTTGGTATTATATACCAAGAGCATCAAAATCCATAGCTTCACTCACAAGACTGGTGTAACTGGCTTTTGTAGCATTCATGAACATATAAACTTGAACTTCAGAAGAGCTCAGAAAATGAAATAGATTTGTTGTTATTTTTAACTCTTTTTTTTTAAGGAGAAATGTACCAAAGGGTATATGGTTAGGGAGTGGTCGAACCAATACATGAAATGAGTCTTCTGAATGAAAATTCTCTGCTTTTCCCATAATACCACACAATGTGTCCAACAGGAACACAGGTCTTCAAAGTACTTTTGAAACTGACCATGAACTTAAGTGACTGTGAGCTGTGAAGCCTCTGGGTCCTCCAGTGGGTCCATTTTGAAGAAAGTGAGAGCAGACAAATGGTTTTAAAAGAGGGCTCAAATAGTGGAGGATAAGGCTGAACATGTACATTCAGACCACGTTGCACTAGGCCTTCCATGGGGTCAAGGGAAATTAGTGCCATCTAGTTGAATTTTTTATGACAGAAATGCATATGCATTTTGATATACACTTCTGTGGTGGAAACAATTCATACCTCAGCTCTCTGGATGGCAGCCACTAGCTAACTGTGACTACTGAGCCCTGGAAATGCAGACACTCTAGCTGAGTAACTGAATTTTTAAATTTACTTATTTTTTATTAATTAACCTTAAGTAATCACACCTAACTGATGGCTTTTGCTATTGGTAGCCTGCCACTTCAATCATTCTGAGTAGAGTTGTCAAGCACTTTTCAGCTGAGCGTTGTCACAGGAAAACTGGACTTCAGCATCCTGAAGTAACAAGGGCATGTTTGTCTCCCAGGAGGCACAGAGAACCACTTGGGTGAGACTATTTGCATCAATCCATACCTAAATGACCAAAAGTCTCAACTAAGAAAGCTGACAATAAAAGTCAAAAGAAAAGAAGTGATGGGCCGGGGAGTTAGCTCAGTGGTTCCGGCGCCTGTCTTGCAAGCGCAA
>PVIR01009090.1:0-54350 GCA_004026965.1 Petromus typicus | reverse complement strand
CAAGATAGATAGACTTCTTATAAACCATGGTTCTTCAGCCAGCTAACTAAATTTACTTATAAATTGACATTTCTATATAGGACATATAAAAGTAACAGTTCCTTTCAGTGAGAACTTACTCATGGAGGTTAAATTACTAAGCATTGTATTTATACACATCAGTCATTTTTAGCTTTGTTAATAATCCTAAAAGGCAGATTTTAACTTTAATTTACAAAACAATTAGTGTATACTAATGGTTGGAAATGTTTGACTGAATGTTTGACTGAAATCATAGCATTTACAAGTGGTAGAGCTAGATGTCTAGCTTGTGCTCTTAATCACTTTGAGTTAAGTCTTGAGATTCCACAGTCTCAAAGCTGTGTCAAAATGTATTTAACTGGTTTAATCAAACTGAAGTCTCTGAAGGGAATCAGCAAGGGATTGACCAGATCAGAATTTGGCCGTAACAACTAATTGGTGCATGTTCATTTAATCTTCTCAGAGACATTGTGCTGACATCTTATAGATGAAGAATGGATACACAGAGAGGATTTAAAACCCAATAGTTAGTCTCCAGAAACCATGATTTTAACCATATATTTTTGTTATAATTTCCATAAAGGGGGCAGAAGGTTAGTGGGAGCCCCTAAGATACTGTCAAGTGGTAGGAAAGTGTGTAACTTCTGCAGATCCTCCTGGGATCATTGTATCTATAGCTCCTGTGGCCTTATTCACAAGCAAAGTAAACAGTGGAGATTTATCCAGGTCAGTTGATTCTCAGAAGTATATTTTTTGGTCTGTAGCTTGAAATTCTTCAGATAGTCAAACTATACAATCCAGCAAATGTCAATCTAAATATTAGCCATACAAACAAAAACTGTAATCATCAACACATAGATGATTTATGGCTCTCAATTCATTTTTTTCTGTGGTGGTGGTGTATAAATATGTATTTTAAAATATGGCACCTTTGTTGAAATTTCTAAATAAAAACATATTGAATGGAAACATACTTTGATTTTCAATGCATTGGTTTTAGTTAATAAATGCATGTTGGTCATCATAAATAGGTTATTACTTGTAACTCCATCTCTGCAAACTTCTTCCTCATCACTGGTGGCTGCTTGTCTACTCAAGTTCTCCTCAGAACCCTAGAGATTCAAAACATTGTTAAGACTTTTTTGATGAACATTTGTGATTTGACTCAATCACAGACTATACATACACCCTATGTATTCCCTACAAGATATAGGAATGAAGTAATCTTCAGATTCTGCAAGTTGATCTCAACTGTTCTGGCTGATTGTGCTTAATGGGGTTCAACAGGACTTTGGCACACTTTATAATTACATCACTCATTTGTTCCTTGATTCTTTTTTATTACTAAGTAGGCACTAATGTTACTGTTTCAGGTGAGCCAGCCTAAAATATGATCTGAGATGTTTCCCTTTGTTAGTGGTACACCTTAGTCACACAGCAGATGTTACTACAAGAAATTTAATTCTTGTTTGCCAACAGCTCTTCTAGGAAATCTAATTTATCATTGTCCCTAGGGGATTACAAATCCAAGTAATTCATAGTTACTTATGTATTCTTTTCCTTGAAGTTAATATCTATTGCCAAACTCCTATCATCTGTTCTTAGTTCTTGGTGTAACTTCTGTGGGGTGCAAACAATTTGTTGTTCTAATGTAGTACAACCTTTCCACCAGATTATAACTCACAAAATACTCAGTGGGTTCAAATTAATAATAGAAGACTTGTTTATTTTTGTTAGTGATATAAGTTGGTATATCTATGCCATATACTACCTTTATGATCTCTACAGAGAGGGCACATTCTCAAAAGCTGAAATCTTTTTTTACCTTGACCTCTGACAGTCACTGGATATATCTTGAACAAGTCAGTTGATCTCATTTTCTTTGTTCTAAAAGAGATAGACATATGATGCTCCTGTGATCCTTTCTATCTCTGATTCTCCTATTATTATACTCTAGAAACTTCAGTGACATCGTTCTCAACATGGTTTTAACACTGGGTTTGGTGAGTATATTATGTCAGTTCATCAGAGGGAATGAGGAATCAGTTATACCGGTTTGGATGTCTCATGTGGCTACCAGAAGATCACTATGTTGTATTTTGTGCCCCCTAATACCAACTGTACTGAACTTTACTGGGGAAATTGTGTAGCAAGTTTGGATCTCTTATTTCTGTGCAATGAGCTTTGAATATTGATTCCATTCAGATCAAACTAAAATTGTTCATCCATTTCAAGAAATAATGTATGCTCTTCATTTCAGAACTCTGTATTTTTTCCACTTCAATTCATCTGCCTTTGCCCAACTGATACTATATTTAATCAGTTTGTGGAAACTAATTTTTGGTGTCACTGCACATTTGCTCAAGGAATTTATTTATTTTTAAACTATAATAAGCTAATATTTGCCAGGGAAGGATCCAGCTTGATGTTCTCTGGTGCAACTGGACAGCCTGGCAGGAGACTTCCGGTTCTACCAGCCAGCTCCCTGCTGATGGCTCAGGATTCTAAATTGCACAGATTATCTCTCTATTCTGAAACCTTAGGACAAATCATTTTTTAATAATTAGTGAGGTTTTATCACATGCATAAAAACATTGTAAAGATATGAAAAGTACTAATATTATTTTAATTGTCTTTAAGTTCCCTTTGGGAGTAAGACTATCCTAAGGGCCTCTTATGAAAGTCACAGTTGGGAGGACACATCTGAGTCCAGAGAGGAATACCTTTTAATTCACTTACCTCTTTTACTTTTCCCTATTCTCTCTGAAAATCTTGGTCTACTTTTTTTGTGCATGTATAAAGTTCCATCTGAGGCTTATATTTGTTTTGTTATGAAAGGTCAATAAATGGGAGCTCAGCTGCATATATAAAAGAACAGCTAGGAAGTCAAGATGAGCGGTAGGTAGGGACAGCAGTGAAATTCCATTTCCCATCAACAAATTTAGATATTGGGCAAGTATAAGAGAAATTATACTCCACAAATGTATGGACAATCTGTAGTAAAAACATCATTCAACACACAATTAAAGTTTTCTTCTCAAGCATATTGTTAAAACCATCTGAAACTTAGTGGAATTATTGGATCCCTGGTCATTTTGGACACAGTCCATTGTAAATGCACAGTTGAATTGTCAAAGAGGAATTAGGTATCAGTTTCCACCTAGTACAAAAGGACTCAATAACTTCTAGTTGGCTTTTGCACAAAAATTCCCACCTTCATCGTTCATACTCAAATGGATGTACCTTGAGGACATCCTCATAAGTGAAATAAACAGGTCACAGATGTATAAATATCATATCTTTTCTTTAGTATGAGAATATGAAGTTGTAAATGAGTTGTAGTATGTATAGTTTATATTGCTAAGTAGAAAATATTTTTAAAAGGAAAGAGTGTAAGGGTAAATAATGAGGGGAAAACAAATGTGGTAGTAATAAAGAAAAAGAAAACAAAAATTGTGTATATAGGGAACACGGGGAAAAGGGAAAAAATGAGAATCAAGTCATGTCATATTCTGGTACAAACTCTTAATTTTGAATGTGATTATCATGTGTATTCATAATGTACCAATAATGATAATTTTTTTAAAAGAGAGCAAAATAGTGGCTAATGCCATAAGCTCAACACTCAGGAGGCAGAGGCAAGAAGAATGCTGAGAGTTTGAGGCTTGCCTGGGTGACACAGTGAACTCAGGGCTAGCCTGAAGGACAAAGTGAGACCCTATCTCAAAAAAAAAAAAAAAAGCAAAATAAAGGATGTGTAATAGGAAATACATCTTTTGCAAAAGGCAAGAGCTATACTAAGAGATGGAGGGAGGAGGAATGGGAAAGGGAATGAAAAAATAATTGAGAAAAGTTATGTACATTTACCATATCCCTGTGCAGGATGTAATACTATATTATGCAACTATACACTGATAAAACCATAAAAATGTAAAAAGATAAAATTACTTGTAAAATAAATAAACCTGTTCCATTTAAAAAAGGGGGGGTATAGGGAGGACATGGGAATGGAAAAAAATGAGAATCATGATGAGTCATGTCATGTACTGGTACAAATTCTCAATGTTGAATGTGATCAAAATATATATAAAATGTACTGATACAATCAATTTTTAAAAGTATGTTATATATTGTGAAATAGAAAATGCTCAATGTAAAATAGGGTGAAGGGGGAAAATGTTGAGATTGTAACAAAAAAGTAAGGAAACAAATTTTATGTATATGGGGGAGTGGTAGGGTGGGTAGGGCTAGGGGAAAAAATGAGAATGAAGATGTGTCTTACACTGGTACAAATCCCCATTATGGAGTGTAATCATGATGTGTATATTTAATGTACCAATAAAGATTAAAAAAATGAAAAAAAAATAGATCAATCAACCTCATGGCTTCAGGAGCTAGTCCTGATCCTACTCTGCTGCCGATTCAATCACTGTCTCTTAACTTTGACTATTTTCAAGAACTCAAAATGCAGTTATATAAGAGTATAGAGGGCTTCTTCTTTTCAGATTTTTTTTTTTGCCTTATTACTACAAGAAAGGGAGAAATTATAAAATTCTCTGCATTACATCATTATTCATGACAGAAAACAATAGAACAAAGGATGAGGAGAAACCGGCCTCTTCTATGCTTTATATAAGAATGTAAGTCTCTCCCTGAAGTTATTTCTCCCACCAACAGGCAACACCTATGTTTTACTAATCAAAATAACATCATGGAACCAACGATCTTCATATGCAAGGAAATTTGAGAAAGTATGCATTTTTTTTTTCAGACTCTGTAGTAGAAATGGTGAAGAAAGTCATTTGAAAATGGAGGCTAGGTGAGTTAACTGGCATAATCTTACATAGAAGATATTTAACCACTCTAATAAATTAGACTTGGCAGAATCCTATACATGCAGGCATGCCAACTTAGTCATAAGTAAACTCTAATAATCTTGAATAAGTCACATGATCATGATTTGTTTTTCATTTTTTACTTGGCTAGGCACACAATGTTAAGTCCTTGGCCTTGAAGGGCCCTGCAGATATAACGTTGTATGATTCCAAGACCAAAATAGTTACACATAACTGTGTTAGTCAGTTTTCAATACTATAACGATATACTCAAAGTAGGAAAATTATAAATAGAAGAATTTTATTTTAGTTCATGGCTCCAAATGTTTCATTTCATAGTCCCTTAGCTGGTATGGACCTGTGGGAGCACAGTATCCCATGGCTAACACACATGGCAGAAGAGACCATTTATCTCATGAAGGCTAGGAAGCACAGAAAGAATAGAAGGAGGAGCCAGGGCCCCAATATGCCCTTTAAGAGCATGCCTCCAATTATTTAACTTTTGTCCTCTAGTTCCCTCCCCTAAATGTTTTGCTATGTCCCATAGTGTTATGGAAAATGGCCCAGCATTTAATACATAGGAAGCATTCAAGATCCAAACTATAACTATAGCTATATTGTCATAATTGATGTAAACAAAATTAATGTTCTTTGCATTAGACCTCTGTGCTTCCTCCCAGACATTGCTGGAGTGCTCTAAGAACTCTTGAGGGAAATGAGAAGAGGTGGCAAAGGAAGAGAGACAGGAATTCTTAGTAGAACAACATAACAGAGGAGTGAGTTCAAAATCCAAGGAATTCTCTCTTCAAGCTGAAGAAATGAGAGAAAAAAAAGACTAAAATTTGATAAAGTTTCAAAAAAAATCACCAAAGACATAATTCTCCCAAAGATACATTTAAAATGTTTGGCAAAATAAGACAAGTGCCAGACCCAGTCTAGCTCCTAGCGCAGATGACAAGTTCGACTGGATTAGAACACTGCTCAGGTTAGGTTAGTGGACAATCCAGATTTACTTGCGGAAGACTTGGGAACCATCTGAATAAAAGCAAATCTGCTTTGATGCAGGTGTCACAGGCTGGTACCAAAGGAAACAATCAAGAGTGACTGTGGATTCAAGTATACTTTATGGCTGCATGAAAAAATAGAAATTCCAGAAGCAACAAAGAACTAGAGTGGCAGAGGGTTCTGTCTTGTGCTCAACATTTTGTTCCGTGCAAAATGATCAGTAGTATTATTTTAAAAAGAAATTGTGCATGAATAAAGATAATTGCCTAACAGAACTGGAGACCGGAGGTAGACAAGTAAGATAAGTTGAAGCACTTTCACTGATGGTTAGAGAAGATAGAAGTTACCTGTAATTCTAAAGTTAAGGAAGAAAGTAAATTTGCATTTGTGATTGAAGCAATATATCTTTTGAAATACACAAATCGATATGATAAATCTGGGAGGTGGGGGTGATTGGAGGGTGAAGTTGTCTTTTGATCCAAGTCCTTTTCACTATTCTCTCAGTGATATAAAGTGTAGTGTGTTACCACAGAAATGGAAAGAGAGGAAAATGTTAGCAGTCTATTCAGGAAAGATTTTGTCCCATCATATTCCGAGAAATATTTCTGAGTCTCTACATAGTCAGAAATCTTTTTCAACATAGCAAATTTAAATTACAGTGCCTATAGTTTAAACATATCCCTGTAAGTGAAAATAGAAATCAGCTACAACTTGTCAGATGTGCAGAGTTTCCTGATAGTGCCATAGAATGATATTTTGGAGGAAATATTAACTGCATTTTTCTCAGAAAATTTTCTAAGTTGGATTTCCACGCATAGATTTAAATTCCAGACAGACAATTCTGAGATTATTTCAAAGAAAAAGGAAACTGTTCCTGTGATTTGTTTTAAAATCACAGGCTCTTTATGATATGGAAAGAGCTCAGGGTGCATACAGTGGATTCAAAATAATTCAAAGAGAATCAGAGAATTGTTGCCACCTGAAAATGGTCAACATTGGATGAATGGCAGAAAAGTACAAAAGGGGCTGGACCTTTGTATGTCTGTTTCCTACCATGCTTTTTTGTGCTGTCAGGGTGTGGTACATTTCTCTAACTTTATGAGGAATGATGAGACTAAGACTATCTCAGGTGGACTCCTAGAGGGTTGGAAAACTTGGCAGCAGAAATATCTGTCTTTGATCTGTCTCTTGATTCTGTGTTCCAATACGATTACAAGCAACCCAGAATTGCTTGAGGACACAGAAAATGTCTGGATTTAGATACCTTCCTCAGGCTGGATTATCTTAGTGTTGAGACAAAAAAAAATCTAAGAATAAGTACATCATGAATGAGTCAGTGAGTGACTATTCGTTTATACAGAACAAGACAGAAGAGTAGCTCTTTGCTTTCCCCACATTGACATTCCATAACTGTAGAGATACTTAGAGTTTATGTGAGATCTGAGTGAGATTACAATTCAATTACTATAAGTGAATTTACACACATACATTATGGTGTTAAAACACAAAAAATATATTGTTTCTGAAATAAGCGTGTATAATTGTAAGTTTGTGTTTTATTTATATTGATTTTTTAAAAAATATTGGGAAACATTTCCAAAGATAAATTATATTTGCTCATGAAATCTATGAGGAGCATGGCAAAGATCATCAAAATTAGTATTTTCAGAATTCTGGAACATGACTACAACATTGCAACAATATTGAGTATGCATTCAAGAAAAAATAATTGAATCTCAGCAACAAACTTGAACTCTTTAGCGTTGATGATCAACAGACTAATAAATATCAGAGGGTTCAGATTGAGTTTGAGGTTTCTGAATGAACTGTACCTTCACAGCACTGTCATTTTTAACTTCCTGGAGATTCTTTGAGAAAGCTGCATTCATAAGATTGACCTGGAATTGACGGAATTCCATCTCACTTGGTAGGCCAAAACCTTTCTCCAGAGTGTTTGTTTAAAGCAATCACTGGCAATTCTTTAACATTGCACTTACTGGAATTAAAGCCACTAGTCAAAGCAAACAAAAGATAGGCCATAAAATTTAAATTCACATTTGGGAAAAAGGAATTCTGTCATGGGCTTTGACAAACTGCAACCTAACCCTGAGGATCTGGAAGGCTGCAGATCTGAGCAAATTGGTGTGTATCTCTAGAAAAACCTTGAGAAGAGCCTATCTTCTAGCTGATGTTGGGGCTGTGTACACAGGAAGTAAAGGCAAAAACAGAGGTGTGAACTGCTAAGCTGAGTACAGCCTTCAGAAGCTGCACATGTCAAAGAATATGAATAAAGTAAATTAGTAAAAAAAATTGAAGAAAACATCAGTAAAATAATGAACAACCACAACGTGAAATACCTAGGCAGGAATATCTGATTGATGTAGATGCCATACTTTGGAATTCCAAAGGCACAGTTTCTAACAAGAAAAATGGAAGTCATAAAAATAAATAGGAAAGTATGGCTCATCAACAAGGCCAAATAGTCAATAGGAACTATCCCCAAGAAAGTCAAGATATAGGCCTTGTAAAATGAAGATATTACATAAATTGTTAAAGTACTTTTTAAAAATGTATGAAAACAATGTGCAAGGAATTAAATGAATGCACAATAACACTCTACAGGAAATTCAATGATATAAAATTAGAAAAAGAAGCAAATAAAAATTCTTAAGCTTAAAAATACAATAAATGAAATAAAAAGTCACTCAGCAACATAAATGAGTTGGCAGAAAAAAACAGGAAACCTGGATATAAGTTAATTGTGATTATATATGTTGAGGAAGAGAAAGATAAATGAACAAAATAGAGGGTATATGGGGTGTACTAACATGTACCGATGCACTGTGCAGAAGAGGAAAACAGGGGGAAAGAATATACACAAAAATCATGGCTAATGTCCTCTCAAATTTTGTTTTTAAAACCTCATTAAATACACTTTCAATATACTGAATAAACTACAAAGAAACTCACCTACCAACATCATAGTTATACTGTTATAATTCAAAGGCAAAGACAATTATGAAAGCAAAGAAAATAGAATAACTAATGGAGTACAAATGTTGACATTTTAACAGAATAGGGTCCAAATAGCAATGAATGTTGTAGTAGATTCCACTAGCTGGACGAATTTACTGACAAAGAAAAATTATATATCCAGAAAAATTACTCCTTGAAAGTTGAAGAGAAAGTAACATAGTCCTCAGAAAATAAACATAGACTTTGTCTCTATTAGATTTAGCTATAAAATATAACTGTTTTAACTGGAATGAAGGAGTATTAGAAAGTAATAGAAAGAAAATACCACCCGTGAGTATAACTGCATAGGTAAATAAGAAAGTTCAAGAGTATTTTTATCTGTTAATTTTTCATCTCATATAATTGAAAAGAACTTCATAAAGCTATTAATACAATACTGTTAAAAGGTTTAAGGATGTAATTTATATGATAATAGCATAAGAAGAAATAAGAAATTAAGCCTAAAAAGAACAAAATTTTATGTAATATGATATTAAATTGATAATTTGCATAGTTTCCTTCAAGTTAGAATTCAATGTAATCTCAGCAACCACTAAAAAGCAAGCACATAAAGAGTAAACACACAAAGAAATTGAAATGCTATGAAATTTTCATTCAATACGTATATATATTTGTGACCAAGAAATAAAATAGCAAAAGACATTAAGATATATGAAAACACTTAGCAAAGGAGGAGTCCTGCCTTGTGAATAATTATGTTAACTGGAAATGGATCAAACATTCCAACAAAATGGCTGAATGGATTTCAGAATATATTCCAATTACATGCTAACAACAACAGACACAGTAGATTCAAATAAATCACATGAAGTATATTCTTCCACTATTACTGAATTAAGTTATAAATCCATAACATAATAAAATCTGAGAAATGCACAATTACACAATAATTAAACATGTTCCTAACTAACCTATGGATCAAAAAAGAAGCAAAAAAGGAAATTAGAATAATTTTGTTATAAATGAAAATGAAAAAAAGAAACATCATATAAAAATATATGGAATCTGACTAATAAAATGCAGTCCTTAGGAGGAAAATATACCAGTAAGAGCTATTAAAAAACAGACTAAATATCTCAATTTAATAAACTTAATTCCCGTGTAAAAATAATAGCAAACTATACCCAAGAAAATACAAAGAAATAATGAATTTACAATTGAAATGGAAATCAGAAAAATATTAGAGAAGTTTAATGAATATCTTAGAAGAAAGCATCATGGTACATTTTTGTGACTTGAATTAAATATAGTTTCTCAGATACAGCAACAAAACTATGAGCTAAAAAAGAAATGTATGAACTAAATCTTATCAATATCAAGAAAGACCCATAAAATGGAAGAAAATATTTGTAAATCATCAACACAGTTAAGAACTTATATCCAGCCCATATAATGAAATATATGTTGTGATCATGATGGCATTGTTTATAAGAGCCAAGATATAAAGAGCCCCCAATATAAGGTCAGTATATTTATGAATAGAGATATTACTGGCAACAGAAAGGGATGAATTGATGGACACTGTACCATAGATAAACACTGACATCATATGAATGAAAGGGCCATAACCATGTGATTTATTTATATTTAAAATAACCAGATGATCTATAGAGAAGAAAACCTAGTGTTGAGAGATTGGCAGAAGAGGGAAAAAGAGCATGTCTTCTAATGAGTATAGATATATTTTGAAGTCAGGAGCAGATTTTAGTACTAACTAATGATGAAGCAACATTATGCTCTGAAGATACGCAAAAGGCCTACTGAATTGTGCACCTGAAAAGAATGAATGTGTGTATGTATATAAATATATATATTTATATATATATATTTTTTTCCTTGTGGTGAACTATTATAAGAAAAAAAATGAGCCCACCTCATCCCTAGATCTGTCATGCTCACAGATTTCTAGAGATCTGAAATCCTTGCAAGAAACTTACTGTGAGACAGTGCAGACATATAGAATGGTAAAGTCAAAGTAACAGGATTGGTTCTAGTCAACATCCCGCCTTTATACGAAAGTAAAAATTCTTTCCTACCTGTCTCTCGAGTGAGGGAAATGAAAATAATTTTCATTGCTTGTCAGAAAATTAGATCACATGGGAAAAGCCCAGTATAAAACCATACATATATGATCTTGTGAGGAAAGTTTATCTCTTGCAATCTATCTGGGCATAAAATCATGTATTTCTGATGCCTACTCTGTCCAAAAAATAGCCATACTATCAAATATGTATTCTCCAAATCATTTCTAATTACATAGAATAGTTTACATCATGTCATGGTGGCTTCTATTTCACTAGATTGCAAGATTCTTGGACATAGCATATCCAAGGATATATCTTGGATATAACATATGGTGTTATTTATTGATTCTCTACATCTAACAATGACAGGTACACAGAAGATGTTCGCGGTGCATTTGTCAAAATATTAGAATGGCATAAAATGTTAGATTTGATAATATGGTGAAGGATCATGAAAACATTTGTGTTTAAATTCTAAAAATTCTTCCTCCCTTCAAAGAGAGTGGAAGGAATGTGAACTTGCATTTTGTCAATGGCAGAGACCTAGACCGGCACCCTTGATGTAAAAAGTTAAAAAACTGAATATAATAATTGGAGCAAATGTTTTCAGAGTTTGGACAATAGGCAGCACAATACTTTGATCCCTGAGAACAAGGAAACAAATGAGAAGAACTCTATAATTATTCCAGCTTTCTGCCTGGAAACACTTTCCAAATCAAGGTACAGAGAGAAAGATCCCAAGCAGAGTACTTAGCTTTGGAAGCAGATATCATAATTGGAAGCAGCAGGAAATTTGCTGGGCAGGGCTCCAGAGAGGCGGAAGCTATGCAGAAAAAGAGCACTGGAAATAGACACAGAGGTCCTTCTACATCTTTGGTGCAATACTTAGCTGCACGTGCACATGGAGAAACTCCACACAGGCTGGCGCAGAGCAGATTCCGGGACATGTGAGTTGAGTCGTCCAGAGTTACTTTGCGATAGAATTTCCAATTAAGCCAGACTGAAGGAATGGACACCTTATTTGTTGCCTCAGGCATTTTTTGAGACCAAAGAAAAGCCACAAAATGGAACGAGGAGAAATTTAAGACCTATTCAATAAAGCATTTAAAAAGTCTTGGAATGATCAAACTGATTTGGAGAATATAAAATGACTTTTAGAACAAAATTAAATAATCCTTCAAGGAAGTAAAATTCCATACTCTCAGCACTATCACTGTCAACATCTGGTACTACAAAATACTTACTAGATGTGAGAAAAGTGAGGCATAGGATCCAATTTTTGGGAAAATAAAAGCATCCAATTTAAAAATACTAGGCAAGAATGAGCAGATGTAACTAGCATTAAAAGGCTACAGAGCAGTGATGGTAAGTATCCTAAAGGATTTATAAGAAAATATTGGTATAATGACAAAAGCAAAGAAACATGTAGAAGCCAACCAAATATAACTCATATTGGTGCAGATCACACTGTCTGAAACAGAAAACTTGCTTGTTTCACTTGAGTTCAGATGAGAAATTCCAAAAGAAAGCATCTATGAACTTGAATATACTATAATACTGTAGAAGCTATCCAAGTTACTGCCCAAAGATCATAGATTCACTGTCCCTGCTCACATCAGAGTGTAAACACAGATTAGTAAAACAGACAAATATTATTTGTGAAACTTCACCAACTACATTAATTGAACTGACACGTTCAGAACACTCCATATAATTACAGCAAGATACACCAACTTTCAGGGGACAAGGATTATTTAATAAAAATAGATCAACCATTGAGGAATAAAAGTTTCAATAACTGTCAACCATATAGGGTTACAATCTACAGAGCCCGATCACTGACCAAAAACAGAATTAAGCTTAATCAATAACAAAACATCTAAAATCCTCAAATACTTGAAAATTAGCATAATTTTACACAGCTCATAAATCAAATTAAATAAACAAACAAAAACTTACAAAATATTTTGACATAACTGATAACAAAAACAAAACATAAAAATTTCTGGAATCCACTTAACATAGTAAAAGATAAATATTTGAACAGATACTTCACAAAAGAAGATATACAGTGGTCAATAAACACACGAATACAGCAGCACCATAAATCATTAGGAAAATATGGATTAAAGCTAAGTAAAATGCTATTTTACACCTACCAAAATGTCTAAAATTGAAAAGGCTGACAATATCAATTGTTGGCAGAGATAGGGAGAAACAGGAACTTCACACACTGCCACTGAGCATATAAAGTGGTACAGTAACTTTGGAAATGTTTGACAGTTTTATATCAAGTTAAGCACACACATACCATATGACCCAGGAATTCCACTGCTGTGTGTGCACCCAAAGGAAGTGAAAACATATGTCTACACAAAGACTTATATATAAATTTTCATAGCAGCTTTCTCGTAATGCCTCAAACTGGAAGTAATGCAAATATCTGTTAACTGATGGCTATGTAAACAAACTGTGGTATGTCTATACGGAGAAATTGCAATGTAAGAACTTTACAATTTGCTATGACATCAGGGAATCTCAGAATACTTTGCTGTATGAAATAAGCCAGAGAAAGAAGCTTATCTGCAATGATAGTTTCCTGGTATGAAGGTCTAGAACAGATAAAATAGTCCACAGTGAGTATGCTTAAAAAAACTAAAAGAATAGCGCCTGGCTTGCAAAGAGTGGGTGAGAATTGAAGAAAAGGGAATGGGGAACGTTCTCTGTGTTGAAAATTGCTGAGATCCTTAAAAAAAAACCTGTTGAGCTGTAAAATTTAAATTCTTCTCATTTCACTATGTATAAATTATATCTCAATAACAGCAAATTAAAATGGGAGAGATAAATGTGTTGGGTTGCTATCATTTTATTTTGCTAAGTAAATTTTTAGAGATTCACAAATAACAACAACAAAAACTACTATCATTTTCATTTTATGAAAATAAATATTTGAAGATTGTCTAAATGAAAACAGGACAGTATCTTAGAATGTGTTTAATGGGATAAATTTAGCAATGTGACTAAATTTGATTCTTGTTCATTTTTCCAGGGACTTAAAAGTTTCTTCATTAATTATCATACTTTTCTGGATTAGTCCTAACCATTTGATTTAATTCAATCAGATTTGCCAAATTTAGAAAATAAAAGTAAAAACCACTGTATTTGCGTAGGACAGATACTGTCACATGTTGTATTGGACACATCCTACTAAAATTATTTATTTATCTAAAATTTACAGTGAACCATTTAGTTTACTGCAAAAGTCGAAGTCAAACTTCTCTTTGGACAGATTAATAAGATAGGAAGTCACAAGTGTGGAGTGAAATGTGGAGATTTTCCCAAGAGCTAATTAGTAGCAAAGCTGTAATTAGTACCCTGGCTCCTCCTCTGCAATTTAGTTTTTGAGATCAGTAAAACGAATGATCAATTCTTTTGAAGCATAAACATGACAGAGTAGTTTTCTTCCAAAATCATGCTAAAATACATTTTCCACTTAGAGAATAATGCAGTTAGTCCAAAGGGTCAACCCCTTGAGCTAACACATGTGCCTGTGGGCACCTGGCAGATGATCATGGCTCCTGTGCTGCTTCTCCAATCTCTTCAAAGCTAATATTATTTCCTATTTCAAAGTGTACATGCCTTTCAAAAATTTTACCCTTACTCGAAAATCTAGGTAAATCACACAGCTGCATGGAAGTTACATCTTTATTTTCAAAGTGTGAAAGGGAATTACTCTAGAACTAATAGAAACCTACTAATTAGTCTACAACACATAGAAACCTACAAGATCAACACAGTAGTCATTATATGTAGAATTTCTAGTTTTTTTTTCCTAACCTTAAAATAAAATCCACCCCCTGCCATACCTAGAAGAGTTAAGTACTCTGCTCTACCTCCTGGCCTGTCACTAGCCTCTCTTCTCATTCACTCATTCACCCATCCAAGCCATGGGATATTTCCCTAGGAATCATTTTTGCTCATGATGTGCCCTTTGCATTCTTTGTGAGTGAGCCACCCTTCCCGCGTCATTCAGCATCAGCGTCATTGATGGAGGGGTCTCTCCAACTGCTCTCCTCTCAATCCCTTATTGATGCCTTTCAGAGCAACATCGCTATCTGAGATTACTGTGTTTCTATCTGTTTGCCTGCTTTTGAGTATCTCAGCCAATAGAAGCTGGGCTCCAGGAAGGATGAGATGATCCAAACTACTCCCTTAGTCCTTACCCTGGAAACACAGCTGTGTACTGTCGAGGAGGAATGCTGTCCTTCCTTCTCAGATGTCTAACTGCTTCTGATCACCCAGGCACCTCTTCTTTTGTATAGCTTTTTCACTGAAGGCTCCCTACCTCCACCTCAAGCTCACGTCT
Organism: Petromus typicus; assembly: GCA_004026965.1. Taxonomy (NCBI): domain Eukaryota; kingdom Metazoa; phylum Chordata; class Mammalia; order Rodentia; family Petromuridae; genus Petromus; species Petromus typicus. The sequence continues at coordinate 39,063 of PVIR01009090.1, read as the reverse complement.
TGTTATAGACCTTCACAGTAAATTGTTAGCAGTCGTCGTGTTGTAATCAATCATAAAAGTCATTTTTTTCTGATTAACTGAGAGAAATCTATCTCTTCCACTAGGCTATGTGCTCACTGGCTCTGCTCAGGATCTATTTGTTCACTCACCTCTGCATCCTTGGCATCTTCCAACGGTTAGATCAACAATATTAAGCCACCTTTGACCTGCTAAAATGACAAATTTCTTGTGACTCAATCCAAGTCCTCAATACTTGACTTTTCCTTCTAAAGTTATGCTAACTCTCATTTCCAGTTGCAATTATTCTTGTTCAAGGGGGCATGAATCACCACGTGCTGTGCAGACCTGCCAAGCAACAGGCAAAGTCTATGTATTCAACAAACCAAAGAAATATTGTAGTCGCTGAACAGGAACCCTTCTCTCTTCTCTCATCTTGCAACCTCTCTGATATCTGCACCCAGCACTTTCTAGCTATTTCAAAGGAAGGAAGAGAAAAAAAAGTTAAGTCGGTAGACTATTCTGGGACAGAGATATCTTATAGTAGCTGTTGATGAAGGGTCATTGCTGGGAAAAGCTATACTTTTCGGAGAGCTTTATGATTTTACCAGATCTTTCTGTTACAATTATAGAGGGTCAGTGGTGTTAGAAGGCAAGGGATCCTGGAGAATGTTAAATGTAAAATTCTGTTTAATTTATATTTTATGTGGGTGTATTTCTTATAGTAAATATTTTAATATCCTACATTTCCTTCCAGAGACTAAGTTTGTTCTGTTACAGCCTTCAAGGCTACTTCAGATCTCTGCATATCATTTCCCAGCCATCCTTACACTTCTCTCACTTTTTCTCTTTCCCACTTCAATTTTCTTCTCCATCTGGTCAAAGACAGTGCCCTAAGTTCATAGAAGTTGTCCTAAACTTTAATCTTCCAACACTGTCTACATCAAGAGGGGGCTGCTACACTAGAGGATCAACAGCATTGCTGTCTGATGTCTTCCTGGAGTAGAATTAATAGGACATAAGCATTCCCTGATAGTGTTCTATCACAGAGTTTGGATAGGCAGGCATTCCCCTTGGGTACATTTTCATTCTCCTCTGTGGTGTCTGATTCAATAGCAGTGACATTTGATCATGGGTTAGACTCTCATCTTTCGCCATTTGTCAGGATCTGCCTGGAATGAAGAGTCCAGGAAGGGAGACTTTAAATGAGCAAAACGAATGGAGGAGGAAAGAAGCCAGTACATCAACAACAGAGATTTTGCTGTGTTAAATGAGAGATTGTGATCAGATGGAAGCTGATTAATATTTTCACTGTTTATCAACGATGACTAGTGATGGGATAATAGTCAGGGACAAGTATCTTCAGCCCAGAATCCTGGCAGCCTTACTCCAGACAACAAATACTTAATATCATTACCACATTAATACAACATGCTTCATAAACCACGACCCATCTTATGCTGTAATTTCACTCTTTAGAAATCAAGCAAGATAATAGTTTGACTGTGATCTCTGTTTGTCCTGTCCTGAGTTATAATAGCTTTATTCTTTTGGGTATTCTCAGAATTTTGCACTTTGAGGATGAGCTTGGAGAGGGCCATTTTCGAAAGCTAATCTGTGAAATTACACAAACTGAACTTGAATCTCTCATTACTAGAAATTGATACAAGGACTTCTGGAGATGAAAAAGAAAAGAGTAACTTACTTCATGAACATTTCATTCTATCCTCCTATTATCTAAAACTTCTTTTTTGGTTGAGGGACCACTCACCTGGTTAAACCGAGCTGTCTCCTCATACACAAACTTGAAATCCTACCTACACACTTACTAAGTGTTCTGGAAGCTAGACAGAGGACCTCTACCTTGTGCCCAGACTCAGACACTACCTGTCAGACATTCTGGCTCCTTGTGGTTTATAGACTAATAAGATATTTATGGGAAAACAGGAATCTTGTAGATGCCCTTCTTCTAGGGTGGGCAAGTATCAAAAGTGGTATTCGACTGAAACATTCAGCAGAATGATGTTGATGGTGTAAAACCAGGACCACTATATGATTTGGGGAACTGTTTCTCCTGCATAAGTTCTAAATAGGATTCTCTGGGCCTCTTAGAGACTTTGCAAACTGTATTACAGCTTTTACTTGACTAGAAGTAGCTGCTGTTACTTATAATGAAGGCTGGCTAATACAGAGCTAAAGTTAGGCCCAAGAAATGTTTTGGAAAATTTATTCACTTTTGTTGCTCTTTAACATGCTATTTCACATGCCTTAGGACAACAGACTCTTAGTACTGTACACTTTCTATGGATCGGGACCAGGACAGAGTGAAGCTAGATGATCTACTCAGGATTGCAAAATGTTGCAATCTTGAGGTTGGTAGAGTTGCCATCTTATCTGAGACTCCATGAAGAGATGCTCCTAGTTGCCTGTGGGCTCTTGGAGGAATTAATTTCCTTGTAGCTCTAAACTTTGCAAGGTTTGTTGTACCCAAGTAATCAGGAAAGAGCATCATTAACTTTTATACACCTTAAAACACCTCACCTGATTTGTCCAGGCCCAGCCAGAATCAATTGGATTTTGATGTACTTTAAGTTAATGCATTAGATGCTCTAATTACATCAGTAAACTCCTTCTTTCTTTGCCATGTAAGATAATCTGATGATAAGAGTGATGTTCTACCACCTTTGATGTATTCTATTGGCAATGAACACATTGGAGGTTCCTCCCACTCCCAAGAGGAAGCATTCGAATAAGGATGTATGGAGGTCATTTGAAGTCATATAGAATTCTGACTTCTACAATTATGTTCATGTATATGCATTTTTGGCCTGTTGGACTTATTTCAAAATAGGGCTTTCTTGATAGTTCCTAATACAATCTTCCATGAACCCTCCATAGAGTCCTGCCTTATAGCAAGGAATTCTCTCTTGAGTCAACAGACTGACTGCAGATTGACAAGGTTCTGGTGTCTTTAAATTTTCAGAAGGTGGTTGACTTTTAGGTTTATAATTTCAGAGACTCTGTGAGTTATTTGTACATGAGAGCTTAATCTGCAACTGCCTACCTGTTCCCAATAAAAGGCCCTAGTGCACCTGTTAACATCTCCCAAAAGGTGAAGCTATTTTCATTGAGCAACATGGCAGACTCTATTCCATATCACCTGGTCTGGGACTTGTTCATAGCATTGGCAAGTCCCTTACTTACTTGTTTGAGTGAAGCTGAGGCAGTGCTACTCAGAGACCCCACACCCAGTTAGGGTACATACTGACTTTCCTTTCCTTCTCCACCTGCACTGTATTGCACCTTCAATTTAAGATTCTTGTAATATGTGTGGTGGTGCCGCCTTTAGCCCTTGCTCTCTCCAAACCAGAGATCTTCAACTTTCTTCACCAGCTATAGACATGGTGGGTGTTGGCTATAAGCTTTCACCCTCAGAAGTAAAAAGACTTTTTTTTTTCAACTAAGCAAAAAGGGTGAGAGAGGGAAGTCGAAGTTGTTTTTGCAAGTATAATAGCAACTTAGATCGTCACAATCTTCTGGACTTCTAGGACTGTTATTCATTGGGTGTATAATGTCTAGTACTCATTTAAAAGGAGAATGTGTTTCATTCTAATTTCTGTAAGAATTAGTTCACTAAAATTGTAACTATGCTCAGCTAGAGAGGGAATTTAGTTTTATATTCTAATGAGGCACTTTCCCTATTGTATGTTTGTCTCTTTACTAAATTTTCCTGTTACATGCCAGCTCCAGTTTCTTAGTTTTAAAACAGACTAACTCAATCTACATGTGTATGGTCCTGCGTTCTCCATTGGTTATCACCACTGGTACATCTTATCTTCACAGACAAGTTCTTCAATGTGTCTACAAAACTTCAGCTCTTCTTTCTTGCCACTCATTTCCATTGCAACTCACCTGACCAGACTCTGCCTCTCCTAATTAGAGCTGTTTCAAAATTTACTCCCATGATATCTGACGCAAGCTTCTTAGCTTGGCCATTAAAGACAGGTCACATTCTTGACTTTCTTTTTTAAGTTTTTTTTAATTGAAATCTTTATTGGTACATTACATATACACATCATGATTGCACTCCACAGTGGGGATTTGTACCAGTATAAGACAAAACTTAATTCTCATTTTTTCCCATAGCCCTATCCACCCTACCACCCGCCATATACATAAAATTTGTTTCCTTTCTTTTTTGTTATAATCTCATTATTTTTCCTCCTTCACCCTATTTCCCTTTGAGTATTTTCTATTTCACAATATATAACATATAATTCTAGAACTCATTTACATCTTTCTCATATCAGAGAAAAGATGCGATTTACCTATATATGACTTATTTATTTCACTTATGAGGATATCCTCAAGGTATGTCCATTTAAGTATAAAAGATTCAAACTTATCATTTTTTATGGCAGAGTAATACTCCATTCTGTAGAAGAACCACAGCTTTTTTTATCCAGTCTCCAGTTGATGCACATTTGGGTTGTCAGAGCCTTTGACCTTTCTTCTTATGTTATTACCCTAACTTCTATTGTTACTCCTGGAGTCACTACTTTAACCCACTCTTCTAAGGCTGCATGGTTTTCTTAGGATTTATTGCTTACTCCATTTTTGTTGATCCCTTTATGTTTATTGTTTGTTCAATTTTTATCAGTCACTTCTTTACTAATAACTCCCAGCCACACCAAAAGATAATGGCTACTTTAAGTTCATGTAATTATTTTCACATTTCTCTTTATTTCAATTTTTTTAAATTATCTTTATTGGTACATTAAATATACACATCATGATTGCACTCCATAATGGGGATTTGTACCAGTATAAGACACAACTTAATTCTCATTTTTTCCCCTAGCCCCACCTTCGCATTTCTCTTTAAAGTTTTATCACCTTTGTTTATATATCTAAATAATGTTATTTTTGCTTATTTTGAACTTCACACACATGGACCCTTATGATGTATAAAAATAATTTTTAGTAATTTTTTTTCAGATAACATTAACTTTAAAGATGTGTATATCCTGATGCTTGTTTTACTTCATTCATTTTACAAATTTTTGACAATTCATTTATTTACTCTCTTTTGTTTAGAGATTTCGGATTTAAATTTCCTTTTGCCCAAAATTTTCTCTGTTTAAGATTGTAATTTAAGGATTAGAGAACATATGCATAATCAGTTTTACCAGACACATCAAACTTTTCCAAATACATTGTCTCAATTTAGTCACCTAAAATCAGTTTATAATATTAAACATCCACTAGTACAGTCTAATGTTACAACTTTGTCTGTAGTTTAATATATTTTGAATCAGGTCATAAACTTGTATAGGAAGAGAGTGGTCCCTGTAGACACTGTTCTTGCCACTGAAACTAGAACTCATAATATCCTGAAAATCTCAATTCCATATCTGATAATTTCTGAGATGGTTATTACACAGGTAATTTAATTCAACTTAATATTTTTCTAAAATGTCTATATTAGTAAGATTGGAATATAGTTTACTTTCTACTGACTATATGTAGCTGTTGCATAAATTTTTCAGTGTTGATTTTATGATACAATTTTAAAAATTAGCTACACTTCAAAACACATGCATGCTGATAAAATTATATGAATAACTAACATTTGTGATTATTTTTTTCTATTATTTTTCTTCAGAGGTCTTTTAAAAGAGCTTAAGAATATAGCCAAACAACATTACTTCGGGAAAGCTAGGCATAGCAGTACATTCCCGTAGTCTCAGCATTTGAGAGGCTGAGGCAAGAGGATTTCATGAGTTTGAGGCCAACTGGGCTACCTAATAAGTTCAAGGCCAGCCTGAACTACATAGGCAGACTCTGTCTTAATAAAAATTACTTTGAGTCAGTATTAGAAAAATACTCATCAATTGGATAACTAGACAGTTTTGAAACAAAATTTTTGTTCCACTGTTTATTTCTAGTAGGGTAATATTCAAATAACTGAAAACTTGTAATAGTATAAAATGATTCAGTAGAATATATTGCCTGTGGTTTTATTTTTATTTTAAAGACTTATACAGATGAAGTTATTGCTTTCTAAAAATCATATGAAAAAATGAAGGTAAATTTGATGATTTCCTTCTTCAATCTTGAAAATTATCCTAAAAATTACAAATAAAAACCAACAAGAAAACAAAACACAATTTAATTACTCTGGGTTTTAATTTGATATTTTTTATTTTTATATATTCTTCGCTCTGGGATATTAATGTATTTATGTTCCACACAATTAACATTAATGGCAATATATCTATATTTAAAAGTTATGACTAAAGTCATACAATCAATAACATATTTCTTTGTATTCATTTTTATTTTGCAGCCATGGAAATGTCAGCCTTCTACCTGAGTGGCACAAAGGGTGGTATGATGATTAACTGCTCTGATAATACGACTGTGTATTGAATATGGTAGTTCACCATTTTCAAAGCGCTTTCATATACAGACAAGGAAACTGAGATCAAGAGGGGACAAGAGACTTGCCCAATGTGGAGCTGCTGTTTCTATTTGATAACAAGGTATAGATCAGAGTGACCTTAGCAAGCAGCAAGGTAGAGCAACAATCTTCTTCTTCTGAACCTTTCCCTGATACATTTTCCCCAGGCTGTTCTTCCTGAAGCTGGTGAGTCCTGTACTGGCTAGTTCTATTGGAGAAGTTACTGCTCTCTGATTAATGATTTCATTGCAGAGATGACACTGGAACACACAGAAAGATAACTGATACCATATACTACCATAACTTTTGGGTAAGTATGAACTTTTGTCTTAACAAATTCTGTTCTGTTTCAACTTGCCTCTACAGAAATAACCTCTATCTACCTATAGCACAGTCATCCAATGATATGTACATATTAATAGTCCTGGTTTAGGAAAGATGACAGTGTCCAGGCTTTATGAGGTGCCAGATAGTTTTGGACATTGGTTTAAAAAGTTATAGGAATAAAAACCTCAAGAGTGCAATATAACAAGATCTAGGTTAGGTGTGAGGGACAATAAAGATAAAAAGATAATCGCCTTTGGAGAGGGACCTATGTCCTCAAATGTATTTCTGAGATGCCGTGTAAGGACAACTGGATCCTGAGTCCACCACAGAAATCAGTGCTTTTTTCTCAAACTGTCAGTTCAAACAGTGTGGTTCATGGGATGACAGGTAATAGTGTAAAAGCTGAGGAGACAAGGGTGGAGAAGTGAAGTGAGAGGAGAGAAAGCAAAACAAATACAAAAGGGAGTTGGGAGGAACTAAAAGGTGGGGTTACTTCCTTTGCCACTGCTAACTTCTCCCGCTTTCCTTTTGACTTCCTCTTTCTCCTCCCCCACTCTTCTTAAAGAGAGCACAGGGCCTGGAAGTTAACTCCAGGTCTAACCATCTCCACCGGGCTAGTGGTACCAGATAGGCCCCCTGCAATTTGCCTTGGAAAATAAGATCCCCATCTCTGCTCTGTTTACTGTCAAGAATGAAGGATTCAGAGGAAGACCACTTCGCAGCCATGTGGGATAGTGGCCTGTCTGAACCTTTGGCTGCCTTCAGAGCCTCCCTTGTCTAGCTGGGCCTGTGGAAGGGAGAGTGACTTGGAGTGTTTCTGATGGAAGATTGTAGGTGTGCTGCAAATATCAGTCAGAACGTGAGACTGCCTGTCAGGTCATCTCCTGTGAAAGCCATTATGAAAAACACTCAGAAACTGATGCGTTACTTGAAATCCTTAGTTTACTAAATTGCAGAAATTATCTTTGGAAGGTTTTGTCACTTTTATATTTTTTTATATAAAAAAATAATGTTTGCAGTAATGCCTCATGCAAAGTGCTAGTTGAATGAATCTGTCACTGAAACTTCAATTCCAGATTACCACACTGCAAGATCTGCTATTATAAATGAAAACACGTCTTTAGAAAGTTCACAACAGTGTGAAGTAGATGAGCTATTGAAATGCAATAGAAAAATCTACCCTTTACAGATTAGTCAAACAGTGATTGTAGTCCAATATGTACACACAGTTTCACTTTATTGTCAGGCAAAAATGGTCCTTAATGTGCTACTCTGAGAACAGGTTAGCACTACCTTAGCTTATGAATAATGATATAAATTATCTTTGAAAATTCTTTGCTTGTGAGTATGGACACAGAATTCAAAAGCAAATAGAAAATCACAGCATTACAGAACTACCAGACTCCCTTGATAAGTTTTGCTTTAAAAAAAAAAAACAGTCCCTAGAAGCACCACAAGAAACAGGAAGAATAGTACCGAGCAGCTCTTAGGGGGTCTTTAAAAATAGGTTTTATCAAAAGAAAACTAAAAATGCCACAAAACCAACTGTCAATAATTCAGTTTTTTTTTTTTCCAGTGCAACGTACTGTTTATAGGCTAGGGGCATAGGTCTTCCTTTTGTTTATTTATTTTTTCTTTAGGAAATTATCACTTTACATTATTTTGCCAGTAATTTGAGCTAGCCTTTATATAATAATATTTGTCACTTTGTTTTCCAAATTACAAGAAATTGTGTGGAAATATAAGTGGGGCTTAAAATGGGTGAAGAGAATGAATGAGCATTGAGAATGTTAGATAAAGAAGAATTTTATTGTAGTTAAATTTTTTGCTTTAAGACTTTCCCTTACAAAATTTTTAATTCACCATACCTGTGATTGTACTAATAAGGAAAACTTCCAAGTGATTATTCGGTCGCTGAGACTACTATAGGATAGCAAGGAGGAAGACAAAGAAGAAAGGAGTGAGAGAGAAGGAGACCCCCAAGTTCTTTTGCATTTTACTTGTCTGGAAACCAGTGTCCACGAGGGTGCACAGTCAGGCCTGTGCATTCAGATCTCTAGGGTAGCCAGGGACATATCACTACTACACCTATTTTATTTGCATAAAGCAATTACCCTGTGGTCAGTGGCTTCATAGTTGTCTAGACAACATGCTTTAGATGGTATAGATGACCTCGGACTCACCAGGCTGGCTCTAAATTAGTGATGAACAGAGCTGGAGGGAGGTATTATAGTAGTTATAAACCATAAGAAGGTATTTAAATAGATAGATAAGACACATGCAAATCTTTTCATTGCCATGACAACCATCTTGATATAGGTTTTCCATATGGAGCAAGGAGGGCAGAGCAAAAGGCACTGGAAAAATAGCAGGAGTCTGTAATGGAAATGAACCCTGGTAGGGGATTATTCCAGATCTTGGTCATTTATTAACTCTTAATAGGATACAAACTTCTATCATAATTAATAATCTGCTCTCCAATCAGGGGAATGTTATTTCCAAATAGTAGTTATGAGTCTTAGTGGTATGATTATACCACAGGTCTCAAGTTTTCACAAATGGCTCTGATGATAAAAGAAAAGAAAGAAAAAGGATATCTGTCTGCTACTAAATGTAAAATTTTTGGTGCCCAGAAGAGCCTCTGAGAGAGACAAAGATTCAGGTTAGACTCAGATGGATAACCTAGAGACATATCTTGAACTGTATGTTTTTGTTGATCAGAGAAACAAATGAATTCCCAGTCAGTCTCCTCATGAGGTAGCACACTCTACTTCAAAACAGGATGGCGTTTGTCCCCGCGCAGCTACCTTGAGGGAGAACAGAAATGCTGCCTGCCTTCTATGGTCCTCCCTCAGTGCCTTCTATGTTTTCTTCCTTCTTCTTTTGTCCTCTTTGCCCTCTTTTTTCTTTTTGCCCCAATAGTTCTTTATTTTTTCTGAGTGCCAATATAGTTTCAGGGCCAGCTTTAGGCACTGGTGCTGCACAAGCAGCCTGGGAAGCCCCCTCCAGCAATTTCTTCTTTTGTATCCATCCAGGAAGCAGAGCGACTCCTGCCAGGCCTTCCTGCAGCCGGATCCTCCAAGCACCCGCTCAGAGGTGAGGGGCAGAGATGGAAGAACACGTGGGCACCTCCAGATCCAGGTAACATTTTCCTCTGCCAGTCACAGGCTTCCACAGGTCTTCAAATCTTTTGAATATAAATGGCAATTCTCTCTGCTACTTCCAAGGCCAAGCTTGCCTGATACTTTTGGAGGTACCACAGAATCATTAAAATTCTTCAGTCAGATCTTTATATGTGCAATCAATGTATGGATTTTTTGTGACACAAACTGGCATTTTGGCTCACAAGGAAACATTGGTGAAAGCAAGCTGCTTTATTAATTAAAGTGATAATAAAATTCCCCTACACATCAATATGTTTAGTACAAGTCTTGGCTCAGTCTGCCTTATTCTGAGGCTATTTTAAAATGTGGACTTACTTTGTGCTTTTTCTTTCTTTCTTTTTTTTTCATGAAACTAAATCAAATCCACAAAGACCTATTCTGATCACAGTGACTTAAATGCTAATTTGCTACTAGCCCTTCTAAACTGAACTCTATAGGGTATCCCTTAAATATTTTAAATACTGTTTAAATGGCAACTTAGAGGAAGGGCAGGGAGAAGGAATGGTTTCAGGACAAATGCCCTTCAGCAGAGCACAGTTTACAACATCTCACTCATCAGACTGCACCTGTCCTTTGGAAAACATTCTAACTTTATATAAACTGAAGACTAACCATAGCCGCGCACACAGTCGGTATTAACACCACAGGGCATCCTCTGTCCCGAAGGGTCAGTTCCTTATCCAGAATACGTGTTCTGTCTGATAAATGTTGGGGTGTTACTGTGACTTCAAGATATTAGAGGTTCCTTATTTTTGATCTCTGGGGCTTTAATGAACAGTCTTTCTGTGTATCTGAAACAAAATGAACTTGGGCTAGGCCGGACAATGCTGTAAAGCATTTTTCTTTACAAACACCAACCCTGCCATGTTAATTTCTACCACGTTTCTGATTTATCCTAAAAGAACACATTACCCAGTGGATTTGGAGGAGTTAAAGGGAATCTACGGGGTGACTTTAATCTTTATGTCTTTATATACTGGAGGGCATTTTACTGCACCTCTGCACTGCTCCGGCTACACAATCATTTTCTGCTTTAGAAATGTAGCCATTTGGATCAATAGTTACAGGACAATATATCGTACCTCTGATGGGCCCTCCTAGGACAGTTCAGAGGCACTGTGGTGGTTTCACCAAATGCTTGAATATACTTGCAAATCTATTTTTAAAAAGAAAGTTAACACAACATACATGGAGCCAAATTTATGAGCCTTCTAATGAAATGTTACTTACTCTAGTTACAGATATTAAAATAAAATTAGGAAAAATGGAATGCAAAAGAACACTTTGCAGCTTGAAAAATAGAGATTTCTAAATGAGACTCTCAAGTAGCACAGCCACAGGTTGCTGTTTTTGGAATTTGTAGCTGCTGTGATACTTAAACTGCTACCGAAAACCAAGGTTTGGGATGTGATATCTATTTCTAGCTGTCATGATGACTTTACACTTTTGACACTGGAACCAAAAGTGGAAACAATCCCTGAGGTGACCACAGATGTCTGTAGTGTGTAGAGATGGAGCAAGAAAAGACGTGACAAAACAGTATGTCTCTTAAAGTGTTAATAACTGTGAGCTCAAGTTAGGATCTTTCTGCAAATATTTTATCGAAAAACACACTGGATTATCACAGCTGCCTGTTGTACTGCTGGTTCTGATCCTAACCTTCATGTCTTTATTGCTTACATACCATTCCCTTGTTTATGCATCTGGACCATTCAGTGCCCTTGAACTTGGTCTCTCCGAACCCCGACCTCTGGGCTTGCTCACTTCTTCTGTTCACAACTGCAATCAGTAAATCTGAGACAGGTTCTGGCTGATGGCCAGGGAGCGATGGGCCAATTAACACAGAGCTGAAGTGTTATTCATGGCAGGGCGGGGAGAGTGGCGGACTGCAGAAGACAGGTCTTAGTTCTGAGCTATGACCTCCAGACCAGAGCCAGGATCATAAGAAACAAAGAGGAAAAAGGAAAGAAGGGGTGGAGGAGGGGAGTGGCATTTGAGGGGAGAGAGTTCTCTGAAGAAAAGCACTGAGTGATTTCTCTTTGAAGAACTGTTTATTCCTGTATCAAATTCCAGCTGTCTGACCAGTTAATTGGATGAATACCTACAAGAAAACATTCAGTGAACTAAGCAAATTGGGGAAAATGGGCATCTTTGTTTCTCTTTAGACAAAGTGCTTTTGCTTAAAAAAAATCACCAACTCTCAATCACCTTCTAAAGGTGTTCCAGTCAGACTTAGATTAAAAAAAGGAAAAGAAATATCTTTTATTAAGTGCTCTCCTACCCCCACCATTTCGCCTGTTCAGTTTCCCCTGCAGCCACCTACCTTCGTTCACTTTGATAGCTTAATAAAGTTAGTGTTAAATAGAAACGGGCACCCAGGTGGCTGTCCCTGAGAAGCAGCTTCCCTTCCTGCCCTTTGCTCTAGTAGCTTCACCTGTGCAATGACAGAAAGCTGCCGTCAACCCCAGCGGGAGGTCGAGAGAGCCCCCAGGCCACCAGGGGGCACCTTGGAACCTGAGGTTGCAGACACAGATGTCAGTCTCCTTGGAAGTTGCACAGGACAGTGTTGAGGGTAAGGCAGAGGTTTCTCACTTATGATTGCTCCCTCTTACCTCCTTCTCATTTCCCTCTCAGCCTTGCCTTTGCTTACTGTTCTCTCTAAATATTGTAATCTTTTATAGATTGTCTCCAGTCACTAGGGAATCATATTTACTAACAGCACCTATCATTTCTTGAATACTAAATTTATTTCAGGGAGTTTAAATCTATTTCTTCTGTATTCCTCATCACAAATGAACAGAAAATCTAAACTGTGACTCAGAACTAATACCTTACCCAAAGTCAACTGTCTAGAAAGGACAGGATACAAGCACCTACTATTTTCCTGGTAGAAAATGCCTGGGCCATTAGCTCAGTTCTCTGAAGTGGCTATGAAATCTTGCACGTGTTGCTTGTCACCACCCCATATTTCAGGTGCTTTATCTGTAAAATAGTAATAATAAATCTTATGGGATTGTTGTGAGGATTTAATGAGTTGATGCTGCAGGTAAGAAAAGCTTTGAGTCATGACAGGTGTGCATCCTGAGTGTTCTGCAAATGCTGTTCTTGTGATGACCATCAACATCCCCAGTATCTTGCCTCCCTGACTGTTCGCGGTGTGGAAGTGAAGGATTTAGCAGTCAGAGCAAGTTGCTGTGATGATTTACATAAAACTACTTGTAAACTACAGAAATAGAGGAGTAGAAAAGGAAAAAGCTGGAACTTTGGACTCAGGATGTATCTGTGAAGAAAGAAGCAAGTCTATCCAAATCAATGTACATGACTCAACTTATACCTGATGAGCTCACACCACGGATGCATTTCTTAAAAGGGGTTCTTGGGCTAGCTTTTCCTGATTAGTGCTTTCTGATTAAAGCAGCTGTCAAGGTTTAGCATTACTGTGTCTTCTATTGTCTAGTTGCCTATGTAGTTGTAAAATGAAGACAGTCCTTTGAAACCTTCCACTTTATGAACTTGATAGGAGTTGGCATCTTTTCCAGGAAGATAAGATTCCATTCCTGCATGTCTACCTTTGACAGTGTGATGTTTAAGAATTGCACACATTATGGCTAAAATGGATTTGAAGGACCATTTTCAAGATCAGATGATTAAATAGTGAAATGATATGAGAGTTTCCCATTTGGGCCTGAAGTAGAGACCAGCTAACTACTCCTAGGCTAACATTTGCTACACATTGTACAGCAATGTCACCTCTGCATTTTCTAGCATGATCGGAAACTCAAGAAGTGACCGATGTACTCAGTAATCATTGCAATGCTAATGTTGACACAGCACTCAGAATGAAAAGAAAATAATTTAGTTACCGTTCTTCAGCAAAATTAAATGAGAAATTCTGAAATTCTGGTTCCAGCACAGAAATCATGAGAGACTACTCCTTAAATGAGTAGCAAGGCTAGGAATTTGTCCTCTATGCTTGTCTGTATTGCACAGATTTTGTCATTTCCTTTGAGCCATTCTAGTGGTAACTATGGTCTGATCAAAGGATATTAGAGTGGAATATCCCTTTACATTATTTTTATGCCTCCCTTAATTCCACACTTGAAACTTTCTGCTTTTGTTCCATCATCTCAACACTTAAGCAGTGTTCGCTCTACTGTGTACTATGGAGCATCTTCAAGTAGAAGATGGTAGATTTTATTTTTTCAGGGAAAAAATTTTCATGACTAAATAAGTTTGGGGAATTCTGAATGGTTTAGTGCCTTCCTAGAGATTTCTTCAAGACTATTATTGCATTTTAATTTTTAAAATTGTCCAAGGAAAGAGAACTCTTTTAATTTTACTAAGTCTAACACCTTCTAAACACATTTAATCAAAGAATTATGTCCTGGAATGGTGATACAGTAGAATTGTCTTCCAGGCCATCTGCCTTCCAGCACAATCAAAATAAGTTGAAGTGTGGGTCATAGAGGACTGAAGAGAAATACAGCACTTCTGCCCACTAGCCAGGAGGGACCAGTACACTGTCCCTTGTCTGCACCTACCAGAGTGGAGCCTGGGAAATGGGTTTAGCTGGTGCTCTGTTGGAAAAAGAATGCAGGGCCAGGGATTTTCTTAGTGGTACCACACCTGCCTCAAAAGCACACGGTCCTGAGTTCAATCCCCACTACTGGGAAAAAGAACAATAACAAAACTTTATTCTTCAGAACAAATTAGTTTTTGTCATGAATATAATTGATAACTTCTTTCAAAATAGGTGTCAAGCAACTCAGACTGAATTCTCTGCCCTATTGTGACTTTCACTTGAAGAATGTCTAAATTCTATCCAATGCTAGTACCTACAAGTTTAATTCAAAATCTGCTTGGTAATGGAGTAGACTGCATTTCTCCTATAACTTGACAAGGTATAATAAACATTGTAATAGATCTTATTTCTCATGTAACATTGAAGGATTAATATCAAACCTTAATTCAGAAGTGGGAAGAAAGTAGTATGAGAATACATGGCTAAGTTGCAGATCTTTTTGTTCTTTTAGGCTAACACAGGGTACACCTTAGAGATTCAAAATCAGTGAGTAGCCCTTGACCCTTTGGCACTTTTTATTATACAGTATATCAGATGTCTCAAACCAACGTTGTGTAAGTAATGACTCACACTCAACACATGGTTGAATTTTCTGATGAAACTTTTTGATATCCTGTGCTTTGGAATGAAAAAAAAATACAATGTTTGGCATTTAGGCAGGCAAGAAATACAAGACTGGGACAATAGTGTGAAAGTTCTGGAGCCTGACTTTTTTTTTCTGCTAGGCAAATAGTCAGCAATGAGATGGTGGGAAAAGATCCCAAGGACACTGGAGGGTAGATTAGGAAGCTTCTGGAAAAGAGGAGCAAGTAGACTATAGCACAGAAAGGATATGTAGATGGAACTCTGGTTCCATTATATAGATCTGAAAACTACAGTAAAGAAAATTTGCTGAAGTTGTACTGAACTCATTGCATGTAAAATGAGTTTTTTTTTTTTTAAAGAATTGAGCTCCTATATGTCCTTCATGTTGAGTTAATTCAAAACTCACCTTGAAAAGTTTGGCTATGATAGGTTTGCCACATTCCACTTATTTAAACAACACATTATAGAAATAATCTAATTTCCTAATATTACAGGATAGAAATTTCCCTAAATCTCATATGACATGTAATTTTAGGGAGAACTTACCTAGTGTCTAACTGATTAATTATTTCAAAATATTTAAATGAGTTATGTGTATTTTCTTAACAGAGATCAACTTTTTAGAGTTATTAAAGTTTTTTAATGTATTGATTAGTCCTCAACAGTAAGAAAAAAATCTTAAATATTTATTTTGAGATATTTTTATTTTATTTTCTCACAATATTAAGTGCTGAGTAAAGTGCTGGATTTTCTGCAGGTGATAACAGAAACAAATTAGAAATTTTCATAATGAATAAAGGAGCAAAGGACGTGTGCACTTAGAATAGGTTTGAGCAAATAATAAATCATCAATAAATGTTTGTTATTGCTACTTCTGCTTTTATAGAGTGTCAGTCAAACAAGAAAACAGTCCCTGGGTTGGCTGCTGATTAGTAAAATTGCATTTATTCTGCCTGTGGCTTCAGGAAGTTCAACTCATTCCAGGAGAACCCTGGGCACAAGCCCCTTATTCTTCATGGACTTCATTCCCTTGTGATTCTAAACAAGAGCATGTTAGGCAAGATGTTTCTTGAGAATATTTATAGTTAACAGCTCAATTGAAACAGATAGACTGATTCAAACTCTGTAAACAAAGTGAAAAGCTTGTATTAGTGTTTTTGGTGTTTATTCTGAAGTAACTTCAGAATATCTGGAGCAGCTACTCGTCTGCTAGGGAAGGAGTGGAGAGGGAGGGAGAAAGAGAGGAAAGAAGAAAGAGATAGAGATATCAGATGCTGATAGTTTATAGATACTAATGAGGTACAATTATTGGCATTATAGGGGCTATAAAAATGAATGTGATTCCATCGTTGTTCTTAGTGGACTATGTCATTTAGTAATGAGAGTCGATAAAATGCACACACAGCAATGAACACGTTGGGAATGGGAGGTGCATGAATACTGAAGGGAACCAGAAGCATACTCTGAAGGAAATCAGGGGAGGCAGGGACCACTTTTGCCTTTGAAATTGTGAAGAACAGTGGCCACTGGGCCAAAGCAGCAAGATGTTAAATCCAGGACAGAACAGCACTTTCCGATGGAAGCATGTGGTCTTCCGAGTTGCTCTTTTAGGCTAACACAGGGTACACCTTAGAGATTCAAAATCAGTGAGTAGCCTTGACCTTTTGGCACTTTTTCTTATACAGTATATCAGATGTCTCAAACCAACGTTGTGCAAGTAATGACTCACGCTCGACACATGGTTAAATTTTCTGATGACACTTTTAAATGTTGATATCTTGTATCACAAAGGTCTCATTAGCAAGATTTTATTAAGAGAGGAATATGAAGTGAATTTTTCCTGGACCCCTCTTACCCAGGACACTTAGTGTTGGCTGAATTCCACTACTGAATGTTACAACCTCTGAAGAATATTTTTTTCAGATGGCAATATTTTCTGAATCTAATATCATCTCCTCCTACTTTCTTCAGGTGAAGATAAGAAAAAGCAATGAAATGGGGCCGGGGATTTAGCTCAGTGGTTCCGGCACCTGTCTTGCAAGTGCAAAGACCTGGGTTCGATCCTTGGTAACTACATACAATACTGGGCATGGAGACTCATGCCCAGTAGCAACCAGTACCACACACCACAGTGCCAGGCGTGGTGGCTCACGCCTGTAATCCCAGCACTTGGGAGGCAGAGGCAGGAGGATTGCTGTGATGTGAGTTTGAGGCAGAGCTCAGGGCCAGCCTGAACCACAAAGTGAGGCCCTGTCTCAAAAAACCTAAAAAAAAAAAAAAAAAAAGAATAAAGAGTTGATACTGGTGGGTCAGAACAAATCCAGCATGAAATCTATTGATATGAATTTTTACGAACTTTATAGGTATCCCTAGATTCAGCTATTGACAGTGGGGGCCCAAATGATAAGAATATCCTTAGGAGACTAACTCTCATTTTGCTATAAATGTAATCATAGAATTTTCTGTGTTTCTAAATGTGAAGATGTTTTCTAGCCAGCATTCCTGTGGGGTATTAATGGTTATAAATACTGGGAAAAATCTTTTCTTCTTTCTAGAATTCATAACATAGAGTATAATGGTTTACAGGGTTTGGAGAAGAGTGGAGTGTGAGGCTTATGTGTGTGTTCTGCCTCTGAAAGTCTATAAACAAGACTCACTGTAAAAATCCATTTCCCTCCTCATGTCTTTCCATACCAGCCTACTTGCTATCCACAGTTCATCAGAAAACAATAAAAGATCCACACTGGCCTTCCTTTTCCCATTCACAGTCTTCTCACTTACTATTTTATCTCATCCACTGAAGATATGTTTTCTGCATGGAATACTAACAATTTTTTGGAAGGTTTTATATCCTCCTTATGTTTTCCCTTTAATTTCCTTCTTATCTTTACAGCGGTTGAAATCTTCCTAACTAAAGCTAATATTCAAGGGGATTTTTTAGCTCCATATTTCCTGAATGACTATTAGTATGTTTCAGTATATAACAAAGATGTACTATTTTTTTATATTGTCCTCGATTTCCTTCTTAATACAACCCAATATTCCATTTATTTTTTTAACCTTCCCCTGTGTTTCAAGTCAACATATTCTTTGAGCTGTCGATTGTGGCATCTTGATTTCCTTCTTGAGAGGCTGCGAGTAATTCAGAAGCCATTAGTGTACTGCGTACGAGTAGTTTGAATTGCTTCTTCCTCTGTGTCTTACCTTGAACTTGCTCTACTGAATTCCATTCAATACTGTGGAGCTCTGTTACATAACTGTCTTTGGTCTTTCTGAAGTTATCCTCACCTCTTCTTCCTGACTGCATCTCTGTCTCATATCTGAATAATTATAAAGCTTTGATAAATTTGCTGCCCTGCTGTTCACCTCATCTTTCAGGATGTTCACAAACTTATGGAACACCAGTGCCACTTGTGATCCTGAGGCTGTCAACTAATTTAACCAGTGATGTCTCTCAGCTTCTTTTTTGATAGCTATTTTTTAATCGAGTACTCCTAGATTTCAGAATTTTTTTCTAAGATATAGCACATGAGTCAATTACTGTTCTGTGAAAATAAATATTAAAGCTATTTTGAAAAGAGTATATGTATTGTCCTGAAAATATCCTATCACTTCTTTTGAATTTTGTTTGACCCATAGTCACTACTCCAGAAAAATGAAAGTGCATAATTTCCTACTTATTTATTGAATGACAAGTTTTGAGAAAGTAAGGGGCAAGGCATCCTATAACTTAATATTAATTACAATTTCTCCATCTGTGGAGAGTTTTCAGACTACTTAATTTTACTATTAATATTTATAGATAGGATGCACCATTCTAGATATTTTTAGTCCAAATAAAGAATTATAAAGACACATCATTTATATCTCTTAGAAGAATTAAACATTAGATTAGAGTTCTTAGAAATTAAAATATTATCTGACTGCTTAGTGGTGGAGTAGAGAGAGAGCACCTACACTTTACAATCAGAGTTTGCCTTGAGTTTTCTCCCTGCCACATAAAAACTGCTGGATTTTGACAAGATGTAAACTTTATGGATCTCTTCTCCTATTTAAAGTAGCACTCAGGCTACCAGGATATTGTGAAGAGTATTTAGAAGAAGACAAGTGAAGCCTGTGGTAGAATAACTGGCACAATGAGCCACTCCCACTGCTTGCCCTTCTTTACAAAATGGCACACAATGTGAGCACCAAGTGACAGGTAAGAGGTTGGGAGAAATTTTGGTAAAAATGCACAGAGATTAGACAGATACAGGGTAGATAAATATAGGGTAACTATAACTCTACCTGAAATATCCCTTGATGTATAAAGGAATAAGGATGAAATGTGCAGACTTCTACAGGATTTGGTGGACTTTGAATCCTCCAATAAAAAAAGGTGAGTTTGAATAAGAAATGCATAGGGCACACATGCGTGATAAGGCAGAATTTTTCCCTTCAAAGCATTGGTTCTCACATCCTTGTTCCCATGGGAGGGGTATATCTTCTTAGTCCATTGAAATTGGTCTCATCCCTGTGACTTGCTTTGACTCCACCATTCATACTTGTTCTTCCTTATTTCTTGGTTCACATCTGGGTCTGGCTCGTTGATAAATTTTTGCCAATAGAGGAATGATGCACATGATAAGAAATTTAAATTATGTGTAAGTTCATCTTTTGATTCCTTCCTGTTGTTGTGGCAAGACCATGCTTGGGTCAGTTTAATGGTTATAGTAGGAAAAGGAGAGTAAACATCTCCTTTCTGCACCTTAGCAGAAACATCAGAACAAAGTTTATTCATTTGGATCAAACCAGATCAGTTACCCTTAGAGAGACAAGAGCACAGCCACATAAGTTGAGCAAAGTTCAGAGTTAGTCATCTAGATTAACCAACTTCTAGTCAAATCAGAGAGATGTCACTGAAATAAATGCTTTTCTACATCACTGGGATTTTGTGGTGACTTCCTATTTACTGTTTTTCACCAGTGGATAACTGACGTACCTGGCAGTTTGCTTAGAGCATCTTGATCACAGACAGATGGCAATGATTAACTTCAGGCTGCCACGGGATCATGTTCAAAAAGATTTTAAATATCAAGACCATCTTTCAGCTTAAGTGATAGTTATTTAATACAGTGTTCCATTTTTTAATTAAATGAGTAGGATTTATATCAAAGAAATGGCATTAAAATTAGAATTCATAAACAATAATACTGATTTCTTAATATCTGTACTTTTTTAATGTTCTAAAGTAAAAGTGAAGATCAATATAAGGTGGAAAGTGCAATCATGCTACATGCTACCAATGGTCTAGTTCAGATGCTTATGGCTCTTCAGTGTACATCTTCAACTCTCTGCTTGGTCATCCAACTTCCTCCTTACGATAACAACCTATACACCTCACTGTTGACCTAAACGTGAGCTGCTCAAAATTAAAATTTTTGATAAAGCCTTTTGTTGCCCTTATCTACTTTTTATAGTATTCCACTTATCCCTAATACCATGTGTGATAAAAGAATACAGTGGACATTTAAATGTTTAAAAATTTATTACAGTAAATGACACATTGCCATTATGTCCCCTGAAAGTACTCCTTGCTTTGAACTCGTTTATCCCATCATTCTTGCCTGTGTCTGCAGCAGTTCTGGAAGTCCTTTATCATGAATATCTTTACCTGTGGTATGAGGTTGCTTCTAGGTTCTGAGTCATTAAAATATTCACCTTTCATCATCATTTTGGCTTTGGGGAGAAGCCAGAAGTCACACAGTACCAGATCCACTGAATAAGTATGAGGGCCACAGTCGTGTTTTATGAGGCTGTCTCCCTATTGGATGGCACTTGGCAGGAGCATTTAGTAAGTTTTTGGTCACACCTTCTGAAGATATTCATGAAAGAGAACTTCTAGCACTGCTTCAGAGAGTGAGCAGAACAAAAACATATGTGTTCAAAGTGAAGCAAACAGTTTAATGGGAATTAGTGACAGTGTGTCTTTCACACTGTAATAAAAATTTAAATGTAGATCTTTCAATCTTGTCGTGTTCAACCATGTTTCCAGTAGCTCAAGTTAGAATTATAGGAATGATCCCCTGGTAACTCCTCTGTGTCTATCTAACTCACAAGCAAATCTAAATCTGTCTGTAGCAATTGTCTCTGAGGTGGGTGACTTCTTGGTCTTTTCCATGTTGTCACCTTAGCCCAGCCACCATCATCTCTCATCTTGATCACAGCAGTCACCTCCAGCATGACCTTCCTCTCATTATGTTCATATTTTCTCCATATGCTTGCTACCATGTTTTGCTTTAAAATTCATATTGCAAAAATTTGTATCTTGATTAAAATTCTTCTGTGACTGCCACTGAAGTCGCAACAGACAAATACACACTTCTAAATCTTCTCCAAACTGATAAGATCCTCAGTAATCAAGTCCTTCCCAATCCACTTCACTCACACCCCTTCGTCTCCCTGAGGACCCTGACCAAAGAGCCCTCTACTGTCCCCTCATGTCCTTTGGTCTATCAATCTAACTTGTGTTTTGATTTTTATACAAACTCCTTGTATTTAAAACATTGCTTATATGTCAAACTCCCTTGCCTTTAGATCTTAGATTTCTTAAGAGAGTATTGCTCACCACACTATGTAAAGCAGTTTTTTTCTACTTTGTGTTACTTGTTGATTTTGTGTTATATTTCTTTTCGTGATTTTCTTCCAATCTTTGTTGTCTTTTTCCCTTGTTGAGACATAATCTACAGGAGATGGTGCATGAGAGTTTTTAGCCCTATACCTGATAAATGCCCAATGCTCAATAAATATTAGTCATTTGAATAACTAAGAACAGGTGAAATTCAGTGTATCTCATTCTAATTCACTTGAATAGTTATTGCAATTTCCAGGTTACATTAGCAATTCTCTTCACTTTTGTAACTTAAATTTCACTTTTTACAACCTGAAGTTTTCCCCAAATCTTAGCTAGAAGAACTTTGCTTTACGGATAAAATTGATCAAGAAGTCTGATGAAGGAAACATAAAAACTTTCTTAAATGTTTTAAATTAGAAATTTAGTTCAAGCTTAACATAAATGATATTATATTAATAACTAACAAAAAGCAGAGAGATGGAACATTGTGTTATAAGAATATGGTCTTCAATCATTTCATTTAGGTAAGAAAGATCTTAATGTTTACACTAAAGTTTTCCATGCATGAACTGGAGTGATGTCATAGTCTCTTGGTACAGAACATGAGAAGGTTCTAAGAACTCCTTCTGATCTATTTCCATAGACCACTGCTGCAAAGGTGCATTGCTACAACGAGAGAGAAGCCAGCAGGGGAAGCTGCTTCTCATGGTTCATTGGTGGCCCATATTAATAGCTGGACTGCTGACACCTGATGCAATTTATTCTCTGCTACACCACACTGTTTTAATTACCGATCATAGTTCTTATATTTATGTGTAATGTCTCACCTAGAATTAAAAGTCATTGAATTTCCTTTCTGCAAGTTTAAAGAGACACATAGCCCCCAGTTTAATCCCAGAAATCTGGAATCTGCAGAGACTATCCTTCCTTGTCTGGCTCTGCTCTCTTCTCCTTCAGAAATGCTTCCTCTTCCATTTGGTGTCTTTAAGGACTCAGCAGCCCAACAGTGCACAGAGACTGTCATCCAGGACCGAGTGTGATCATAAACATTACAAGGTGCAAACGGACACCACAGGCAGGCGAAGTGTTTATCAGTAACAGCAGAGACTGTCCTACACAAGCCAATCAGCAACTCTTCTAGGTACAAGTTGTCCCTTGGCCACCTCAGGTGAAAATGAAACAACTGTTTAATTTATCCTCTATGAAATAAGCTCGTGTCTTGAATCTTTGATATCTTTATTATTAAAGTAGTTTACTTATATTTCAGTTATCTGATCTCCTTAGGATCTTTATATTATTCTAGAATTGTGTCTCTTCAAGACTCTGGCTTGCACTGATATGGAAAAAAATACTAATGCAAGTAACAATAAGGTACTCTGAGGAATTTAATTGAATAGTGGCTTATTTTTAGGTACAAACTGAAAAACATACATAAACATTAAATTTCTAATTTATTCCTTAAAACAAGATTGAGCAGTGAAATTGGAGTTGATTTTAAAAACTTTTCTAAAAGAGTAAAAACACAAATACAAGCGGCTAAGGACAAAAGTTATGAGTGTAAAAATCACCTGAATTTGGTGAAGCGTGATATTATCCCCTAGTTATGATTTGTCTTACTTTATGATGGGGATCAAACAAGTTGATAAGATAGAAACTTCCTTTAAATTTAACCACTTTTCCAGAAAACAGTTTTTGACTAAATGGAGCCAAAGTGAAAAACACCTTAAACATGAAGGGAGATAAAAATGAGAAAACAGAAAGGAGGAGAGTGTTACAGGCAAAGACCTGGTTGTGATAATACACTTCGGTGCCAGGCTGGTAAGAAGAGAAAATGTGATTTGGGATCTTACAATGCTCAAACCCTTAAAACCTCCCAAGAAAAAAGCTCTGGTAGGTCTGAAGCTGTGCAATCGCCAGCACAACTGAATGCTTTATTGCCGTCTGGAAGTGTTTATTTTCTGAACATAAATTCAGAGGACAGATTCAAGGCATGTCTAGAAATAAAGCATATCATCATGTGAGCTGAGCTGACAAGGACAATTTACTGTACCCTGCATTTGTTCTGGGCCAATCGGAGGGGAGCCAGCGATTAACATTCTAAATTCCCGCTGTTCAGTTCTGACTGTCCCTTCTCTGAACTTTGGAGTGGCATGGCTTAACCCCCCAGGGACCACAGCGCAGAGCCTTGAGCCAAGGGACCCTTGTTCAAGCTAGGGAGAAACAGACAACATTGAGACGTTCTGTAGGAAGGAGGGGACAGTGGAAAGCTACATTGTTCCCTAAAGACTTTTATTGAGAAAGATGAAGATTGAATTTCTTTTTTTTTTTTTTTAGTTTGACTTTCTCTTTGGTTTTTCAGTAAAGATGAGACAAGCGTTCATGCTGGTCATTTGAATAGGGCTTACAACATCAGTTGACCTAGAAAGACAATAAAATTTATTTCAAATGGAGGGGCCAGGGAGTGGGGGAGGGGATGAAAACATAATTGACAGGTGTTATATATAAGTACCAAGTTCCCACCAGAAGTGTTATCAGTGTGTCTTGCAAGTATATTCTAGGACAAACATGAAATGAAAAAAGAATAAAGACTATGACTTGTTGAGCGTTACAGAGGTGAGTCTGAAGACAGTTCCTGCACTTAGAGCTATGCACAAGTTACCAATGCACCTGACCATTTGCTTCTTATTTGCAAACAGGAGATGAGAAGCCTGGCCCCTAGAGAAGCTGGGGTAACTGAGATAATAAACGTGAAATGTCTGATTCAGTGATTATCAAGTTTCATACTGGTTTTACTTTTTAATTAGCATTGCAGTCATACCTGGGTTTTTGACTACACTGAAACATCAAATTTGGTGCTTGACATGTTTTGAAGAGAAAATGTCATCCTAGGTGTTTTGTTTTCTTTTGTTTTTGGTACTAATGCTGCAAGTTAGAACTTGCCTGTGCCCATTGCCTCGTGACTGGCCACTTCTTCCAGCCAAAACAATTTGTTTGGTCCTCATTGTTCTGGCATTCATCACACCTTTCAGAATCAATTAACAAGAGGTACCAATGTGCCATATATTTTTGTTCACATGTTGACCAATAAGAACTAGTTTAAGGAGAACATTTTGCTATGCTCTGAGAGGTATATGCTTTTAAACAACATTAAAAAAACTTAATCTTGACTATCAATCAGAGTGTTTAATCCTTTCTTAGAATGTGTAAATGTGATTTCTTCAAACTTTCCAGACTTTAGATTGAGCAAAACAATTATTCAGTTTCCAAAACACCTCAAAAGTGTAAATTTTAGAATGACATTTGGATTTAAATTCAAAGTCAAAGAACTTGCAATCAACATGAAACATATTAAAACACTGAGACTAGTATTAATTTTAAGTTGAAAAAATAAATCAGTTTAAGCAGTTTGACATACAGTTAGCCCTTCAAAGCCATGAGTTCTGCATCTGTAAATTAAATCAAGCTCAATTTTTGAAATGTTTGGAAAAAATAACTGCACCTATACTGAAGATGTATGAACTTTTTCTTATGATTTTCTAAATGGTACAGCAACATGATTGGTATAACCTTCACATTGTATTATGCACTAATGTAATCTAGAGATGATTTAGTATAGGAGAGGATGTACATAGGTTATATAAACATACTACCACATTTTACATAGGGATTTGAACGTTCATGGATTTTGGTATGCACAGAGATTCTGGAGCTAATACTACACACAGAGAGTTAGGATTATTCTCTGCGTTCAGAATGAAGAATTTGAGATGTGCTCCTTTCCACCATAAAAATGACTAATCACTTAAAATTTGAATATGTTCAAGATGGAAATTGCTTTCTACTGCTTCTATGTTGGACTCTTCTCTCTAACTCCTCCTTTCTCTTCTGATTTCTTACTCTACCAAGGAACAAGCAGCAGCAGTCAGATGAGGAAAAGGAGGACTCAAAAGGAAGGATTTATATACTGAAAGAACATGACTTATGTTCTGGCATAATTTTTCCTGGGAGATTTCTGAGCATCTTACAGAGGCACTGGGTAGACAATGAGAATTTTAGATAAATGGATTTTATCTTGCTTAACATTAATGTTTGGTCTTTAAACATTCATTGTGAGAGATAGAAGAGTTTAATTGAATTTTTCTTTTGGTAAAAGCCGTAACTCTTCATTGTCTATTTTAATGATTCTATAAGCAGATATTTTCATGGCAATTTGATTTGTGAGCTGAAGGTATCCAGGGACCAGATAGGAATTTTCTTTTCTTCTCTGTTTCTCTCTGGCTCTAGCTCTCTTTCTGAATCTCTCTTTTTTTCCTTCTCTCTCTCACTCTGTGTCTCTCTCTTTCCTCCTTTCATATATCTCAATGTTCTGTGAAGATAAATCTATATTCCAAGGTAGACTGTTGATTAATCTTCATTTCTAATTTTTCCTTATTCTGATCAATTCAGGATAAAGAATAAAACAACTCTAGTGAGATCCTAATTCTGACATTAGTAAGTTTATTGCCAATATCTTATTTATGACAGAACTATTGATATAGTTCTTAATTATCTGTAATGCTTAATAAGGCTTCTATTCAAAATATACTAATGAGGGATTTAGGACTGGATAAATGGCACATTCCACTTCTATTACAGATAACTCCATATATTACTACTTCCATTCAATAATTGATACTCTTGTTTTTAAGATATTAACAATTTAGTTTTTGCCCACTCAATCCACTCTCATAATGAAAAGCTCAATGTGTTCTATGGGCCTTGTGTCACTTCCACACTAATTGTGATGAAATGTTCAGTGTAATGTACCAATAAATATTTGGAAATTGGATGGAAGGAATGTGGGGAAAGCACTTTGTGCTTTTAATTGATATTCTGAACAACACTGGTTGCAAATGGAACTAATGCATTTGATTTTTTCCTCCTTTAGATGTGATTTAAAAATTGTGGTGTCTGAAATAACTTAGGTTGGTTATTCACTCTAGTTAGAATGCTTGTTTGGATGCCAGCTTCCCCGGCTTTTTCCTTCTATTGTAGCATAAGATATAGTTTACTAGTAATATATTCAAGTTTGTGGTTCGTGTTCATTTGAAACAATACAAAACTTTTCTAAAATCTGGTTCATTGTGATTTATTACTCCTAAATTTTCCTTACTTTTAAGTCTCTTTTCCCTTTTTTCCTGAGTCTTTTGTGACTTCCTGAATTAATCTCAAGTTTGAGGGACATTGATTATCTTTCATTTTTATGTAATGTCAAGACTTTTGACTTATTGTTGGAACTATGGGATCATTTACTGTTATGTTTTGGCTGTGTATTTATGCAAGTCTTTTTCAGGTTAAGAAAGATCTGAAAGTTCACCTATGGTATAAGCTTCTTTACCCTCATCTGCCACCACCAGGTCCCTTCCTCCCTGTACTCCCCAGCACCTTTTGCACCCTGTGACCTGTGACCATATGAAATCACTAGGATGCTTTAGTCCTTGCTGAAGGTTGCCATAGTTGCCCATTTCTTTCCTGAATGTTGCTCAGGAGAAGTTACTTCCAAATATCCTTTCTCAGTAGCCCAAGGCTGAATTCAATTTCCTGTTCCTTGAGACCAGTGAGGCCCTGTATCCATCTCTTGTGCTTGCTCGCTGTGTACTGGACTGTCCTGTTTCTTTGGCTGGCTTCCTTAGTGGATTTCGAGACTGTCTTTGAGCTTTGTGTCTTTGGCATTATTGATCATAGTGCTTGGAAGAGCTACTGTGTATTTTTTGGTTGAATGAATGTTTGAATGTACATGCTGTAATTAAATAAATGAATTCTCTTGAGTTAGCTCCTCTTCCAAAATACTACTAGATCTTAGAGTTCCTAGAATTGCTGATACTAGAGATTATTGCTTTTCTTTTCTTTTCCCTGGAATGAAGAAAAAATCTAATGCCAATGTGACAGTATCCACTGTTTTTATAATTCTGTTATTTTTTTTTGAAACAGAAAGAATGAAATAACTTCTTAGAGAGCTAGAATTTCTAAAATAAGATTAAAATTAACAGGATTGTCTGAATTTTCAGTTGATGTTCAAACATTATTTAGGAATTAACTAAGTGCCCAACACAGATTGGGAAATCTTTTACTGGAGTAAAAATGAGGGTTAAAGAGACCTGAGATAGTAATTCCTACTCAGTGTCCACAACTTGAGTAGATGCCCTTTTTTAGGAGTACTGACAAGTTTACTGTCTACTCCCACCAACTCTGAAATTTGTAACCCTTTGGCCTCCTTTCTCTTCTGTATACATGTGGACACTTCATATTTCTCTCGTATGTTAGGAATTTGGGGAATGTGTTAGTGTGACAGTAATGTAGTGCGGCTATCCCAGCTTTCTATCAGAAGTGGCAGGCAGCCAAAAACTAGAATCATTGTTTGCAAACTCTAAATATAGAGTCAAGATTTATATGAAGAAAACAGATATGTCTTGTTATAAAACCATGAATAAGCATTGGCACAAACATAATAGTTTATTCTTCCTTGATATCACTTATTTTAACTAGCTATCTATCTTTTACCAGGATACTGTAGAATGATACATTACAGAAACATTTGCTTCAGCTCAAAGTATTGGAGTCTTGCTCTTTTCTTCCTCCAGTTAAGACCTCATAATTTTCCAGGAGTGACAAGAGAAACAGAAGCCTAAAGGTGACCGGATCTTCCTAAATTTCAGGTAGCTTGTGAGACTTTTACTATTAGTATTGCCTCACACTCATCATTAGGTCATCATCAATGTGCCTCATTTTTATTCCAAATCTGCGCTAATTGTGTACAAAGGTTGCCTTGATCGCAAGACCTCTTCGGACTTTATGCCATAAGATGTCACATTCAGCAAGGAAGGACGCCTCCCCGGGGCCCATCTGTGCTGCTCCCACTTCCTCTCCATTCTGCCCCCTCTCTTCTGATTTCCAACCCCCTTTAATCATTTCTGCCTGGTTCACAACAAAGAGACAGCAGGGGGAAAAGACTTTCGGAAGGAATTAAAAAGGATGGATGAAATTGATGCAATGTACACCATATGGCCTGACATTTTCCAGATTAGGTAAACATTTCTATTGGGGATAAATAGTCCTGTATATTGATGTAAAGAAATTATTTGAGACAAGGTCATATTCAGCATACTTGTGCAATGGAGTAATGTTTGCTCTGTAAGAGAAATCTAAAAACTCACGGGCAAGTGACGGGAAGGTCCTCGGTTCAGTTCAAATTTTGGAAGAAAGGGTTAAAATTTATGAGTCTGTGGCCAAAATAAACACTGTCTTCCCTAAATTTAGCATTAGTAAATGTATTAATGGTACACACACATGCACTCACACACAGGAATTTCCAAACGGTACCTTTCCAAACCTCTCTGAAGCAACCAAAGTTCTAAATTTTGTCAAAATCCATTTTCAAGTAGTGGATGCCTACATAGAGACACTTGCCATGTCTGGCAAATCAACCATAGGTGAGCTGCATCCTGTGTCGGGTGCCGACTCCTCTGCTCTTGGTGAACAGCCCCAGAGCCATAGATTTCATTTGATCTTTGCAAAGGCTAACATCTGTCTGCTGTCATTTTAGTAAGATTGATGACAGGCAAGAAAGAGGGGAGAGGAAGGAGCAGAAGGAACAGAGACAGGGGGAAGGAGCTCTGGGAAGCCCCCACGGTGGTGGCCAATGCTGCCAGGGGTCACTGCTACAAACCTTTTGGCTGATGAGGGCTGCAGTGGGAAGCTGCAAAGGCCCCACACTGGCAGTAATTGCACTTGGTTGTTAGAACTGATAGCTGGAACTCCAAGACACAAAGGCAGCATTTTGCACCTTATATATCTTAATAGATTACTCACATTGCAAGCAGAACCAAGCTAAATGTTATGACAGCCATAAGAATGTAGTTTACTGTTATCTTAATGTAGCTGGGCAGTGCAGGGTAGAGCTATCAAAAAATATTATATTTTTTTAAAGTTTCCAAGAGAAACTAACTGAGGCAGACATAGAGCTATTTTTACACAAAGCCTTAAATTTTGGCACTTTTCTAACCACAATTTTAAATATATACACGCATATTTCACATATGCATATGGATACGCACATTTATATATGCATTTCCTCCATTTGTTAAATATCATTTTTATTTCACTACTTCCTTTAAATTGTTATGTGAACACCATACAGGGAAGATTTGATTTTGATAGTTTTAAGAGATGATCCCATACTTGAAATTTGTCTAGGAAATAGAAAAAATTATTTTTGCAAGTACAAATGACACTTTGGGAGACTGAGCATGAATGAATGAATGAATGATGATGGCCTTCTTGTTGACATATTGGCAGCATATTTAAAATGTACTAGTTGTATCCAGTTTCTCCAGGTACACATACCTGAAAGGAACAAGGAGATTCTGATCTGTGAAACAATGGGACTGGAGGGAGTGAAATCACGTGGAACAGGGGTGATCTGGAGGGAACAGGAGAGCCTACTTCTGAGCTCCAGCTTGTTTTGTGTGGCCAGATGTCTGTCTTGAACTTGTTGAAGTGTGGCTACAGGGAGTTTTAGTCTGGTTTTGGCATTTATCAACAGGAGGCAGATTCCATGAATAGAATCTGATCCAGTTGCATACAACACTTTCCAAATTTAGTTGGAAAGTTAAACTACTTTGCTTTATTCAATGGGAGCCGTCAGGGCCTAAGTGACATCAGGGTTATGACATGAGAGAATGACTTCATTCCATGGGCCAATTTATGTAAACTCCAGGCCACTCCAGAAAGCAAGCTTAAAGATTAGATCATCTAGTCCAATGTAATTATTGCTCAAATTAAAAAAAAAAAAAAGAATGGATATTTTAGGAAAAAATCAATTCATAAAATATTTTGCTAGAATTCTTTCTAATTGAGAAAATTAGTTTGTATTTTAGATATGTTCAGGGAACTGGATCATCAATGAGAGAAAATTAGTGTTTAAACATCAAAAAAGATTATGTACACAGATAAGTCTTGGTCACTGCCCCTCGATTGTCAAATAAATTATTTTAAAATTGTAAATATCAGAAGATTAAGTGGCCGCTCTCCGTGGTATGAAATAGTTTTGCCGCAGTTTTGTTGGTTGAGTTTTTCTACTATTTTGTAGAGTTTTAAATATACTTAAATACCCAGGAGTGGTGGTGCATACCTGTAACTGAAACACTCAGGAGGCTGAGGCAGGAGCTCTGAAAGCTTCAGGCAAGACTAGGCTACATGGTGAGTTCAAGGCCAGGCTAAATTACAGAGTGAGATCTTATCTCCAAAACAAACAAACAAACGAACACAAAATGTACCCGAATACGTTTATCAAAGGGACTCATGTTTCAGAAAAGAGCGGGAAATTTTTCATTATAAAAACTGTCCTTTTTTTGTACAAGGTACTAAAACTAAAATAAATAATACCATAACATAGCAGAAGCATAGAGAATTAGATAAATGGTTCCTGTTTCTTTTTTTTTTTTTTTTTTCCCATGCTGGGGATTAAACCCAGGGCCTCATGCATGTTGAGCCTGTGATTTACCTCTAAACTATACTCTCACCATTTTTCCTGAAATTCGAAGGGCAAATCATAATGGGTGAGTGAGGGAAGGTCTACTCTCTTGAGGATGAGCATCTTTGACTGAGTCTGGGAGTTTCATGGAAGTTAATAAGATCATGTTGAGTTTTGTTTGCTTGTTTGTTTAATGTCAGGATCCACGTACATTTGAAAGGGCAAGTTAATGCAGTGAAAGAATGCTTAATGTAGGTATTCTTTTCAGAGCTTTGTACAGGAATAAGGGCCTCTATCGACAAGAGATAGGAAAGTGGAGAGGATACAGGAGAAGAGAAAATGATGATCAGGATGCAAGAAAGCTATAATTACTTGTAATAGGTTAAATGGTGGTATCCTCAAAAAATATGTCTACTCAGAACCTGAGAAGTTGACTTTGCTTGAAAAAAGGTTTTGAAGATGTAAGTAATTTAAAAATTCCAGGTAGTCCTAAATCTACTGATAAGTATCCTTATAAGGAGCAGAGAATGCAGTCAGAGAAAGGGAGAAGACATAGAATCAGAGACAGAGATGAGAGGTATGTAGCCACTTGCCAAGGAATGTTTAAAACTGCCAGAAACTGGAGAACAAGAAGGGTTACTTCCCTAGAGAGTCTGCAGGGAGCACAGGTCTATCGACACCTTGATTTCACACTTTGATCCTGGGAGAATTGGGAGAATGTCTAGAACTGTAAGCAAGTATTTTCCATTGCTGTGACACCCTCATTTGCAGTAACTTGTCATGGAAGTTCCTAGTTCCTAGTTCCTCTAGGAAGCAAATGCACCAAGGACACTGTTCATACTGCTCATGAGGAAGAAGGACCACACAAATTGCAATGTAACCTGCCCCTATTTCTCCTAGCCCATTAGGCCTTCCATTGGCTAGAACACCCAATAAACTATTATTACAGGTCAATAAATGCATAAACCAGATTTTAAAATGGAGTACAAAAGAGCCCAGTAAGATATTTGAGGATGGTAGACTTTGGAATACAAAAACAGAGAAGAAATTAATGTATATGAGAAGGAATATTGGGCACAATGCATTAATAATACCCATCCCTTTATAACTTAGCATCCAAATCAAAACCTTTACCTTATTTACCCCTGGTACAGATGTTTAAAAGTAAACTCAAATGGTGAGCAGGGTAGTGGACTCCTATAATTCCAGCACTTTCCACTGAAAATACCTATTTTTGTGTGTTCCATCCTGTGAAACTCTGAAAAAAAATATATCCCCAAAGTTTTCCCTGTTGGAAATTTCACAAAAAATATTATAATAAGCTTCATCTTTTTCTGAACCTTCAACTTAGAAGTGTTACTCTAAAGAAATAAACTTTTCCAGCATTGCTCTTTCTATTGACTTTTTAAGAGAAAATTTCCTTACAGGGTAGATTGAGTCATTTTCCTACTACTTTTGTTCTATAGGTACAATAGAAAGTGAATAATTTAGGAGTCAGACAAACCTGAAATTAAATTATGACTTTGTTGCTATGTGAAGGTGGGATTTGTTTTTTGTAAACCTCTCCCTCTCTCTCTCTTTCTCTCTCCATATATAATGTATTTATATATATGCCATTCACAGGATCAATGCAAAGATTAAGTGAAATTAAACAAATTTCTTGGCCTACAATAGGTGCTTGACAAATATTTAGTGATTAAATGTCTGTAGATTGCTAGGAAAATGGAAGCTCAAAAGAGTGAGAAGAACAATGTGTCTTGGAACACTGATTGATATTATCACCCTAGATTTTCTGGCCCTTCCCTACATTCTCCTCCCTATGTCTGTCATCCTGTCCTGCAGCGTTTGTCTAGCTCTGTCATTCAACCCCCCAGCCTTTATCATGGTATTTTATTTTCCACCCATTCTTTTCTCTCCTCTCGCTGTTTGATACCCAAGGGAGAGCCTTGCAGGAGGATTTGGCCAACAGTATCTTCCACATTTCCTTCCCCAAATTAAATGCAAGCTCTGACTTGGCAAACCACATTTATTTTCTTCAGCTTGGCAGGACCTTGTGGGATGAAGAGCTCGTCTGTTGCTAATTAGAATCAGTGACCCCAGCCCGAATCCAAGATTTAGAAAAAGACTAAGATACCCCTTCTAGCACTCACTGCCTGGTAGCCAATATCTTTACTTTCCCTCAGGCTTTCTTTTCTCCTGAGCTGAATGAATCCATTTGTGGAAGCCTGGGTGTCTGTCTAATCAAGTGTCCAGGTGGTACTTCGAACACACAATCTTGAGTCATACAGTTTGCTCATAATGGCTACCACAGTGATCCTTAAAGTGCGATGGGTACTGACTTAAGTGATGAGTAGCTCAGAGTCAGGTGCTGAGCAAAAACCAGATGAAAGTATTTGTCTGTGTCCTCCCTTTGGACAAGTGACACAGTTTCCGTCTCTGTCAGATACTTTTCTCAGGTAACTTGCTCAGTCTTATTAAAGAATCACTTCTGGTGTGGGCAAATCGTCACATTTGGGACATTTATATTAATCCAGACTCATTCTGCTCTTTATAATTCTGTCATGACAGTCACTTCCAGAAAGCAACATTTGTTCTGGGAATATTTACCAAATACAGTAGACAAAGAAAATACTGATGAAAAATGTATTTTATAAGAGTAAAGAATTATTTTTAAAAACCAAAAAAACAATATATTTATTATAATGACATAGGTGAATATGATACAGATATTATGAGTTATCATAATTTTAATCCTATTTGGGGCAAAATATTATGTTCAAATAGCAGATGTCATTGTACTACAAAGGTTTGTTTTCAACTCTGTGCTATAACCACATTTTAAAAGAAAGGCTCCCATGAAGAAAATAATCTTCCTTTCCTATGTTGGACATCATTAAGAAGTCTGTGTTACAGATAAAGTTGACTGTATCATAAAATTACTAAGTATATGCTTTTCTCATGGGGAGGAACCATTTATAGTAGCCAGAAAAGTTTTTTAAAAAATGAAATAAAACTTATATGTCAGTCACCTTGCCATTACTATAACTAACACAAGGGCTAGTCACCTTATAAAAGGAAAAGGTTTATTTTGTTTCACAGTTGCAAAGGCCCCAGGCCATGGTAGGCTGAACCCATGAGTTTGGGGCCTGTGGAAAGGCACCACATCACAGGAGGGAGTATATAGTCTGACACTACTGCTCACTGTATGGCCAGGATTCAAGAAGGTGAAAAGCCTCGAAGATCTCCAAATCTACTTTAAGAAAACCCTTCTATTGACCAGAAAATATTTCCAGAATGATTGTTGTGCCCTATATTCTCCCATTGGCTTGTTTTCAGCTCTCCACTCTTTTACATCTTTCTCCTAAAATTTATTATGAGATACATGTGGTTATGAGTTAAAGAATAGATAAATCTGATTTTTAACTCAATGTATTATAGACTCTCCCCAAATACCCAGTAGTTCATTGATCATTATGAGCCTAGAAAATTTGTTTATGAATTTCATCTTGCTTTTTATATATCTTGATATTTAAGTATTTTAGCATTTGTACACAGTAATATTGCTTTATTCTTTATATAAAAAGTACATTCAACTAAAATATGAAGAAACCACTCAATAATTGTATTCTAGATCAAGAAAATCTTTGATTCTTTGGGAACAGGTAAAGATGTTTTGTTTCTAAATTATCTGTAACCCACTGTAATATTTATTAAAACTCTTTAAATAAATACATACTATATAAGTGATCGATGTTGTTTTATATTTCATGTAATATTAGTTTATTGAAATAAAAAGTTACATGGGTAATTATTCTCACAGTTCTTTCACTTTTTGTTAATCTGAGGAAATCTTTATTTTGGTAATGAGCTATAAGTATTCTGTGCTCTGTTTTATATTTTAAATAGCAGATGATTTGTAGAATCAGTTTTTTCATAGACCAAAAATATCTCAGGGTCACTGGTTCTGTAAATGGAATTGGATACATGTGAAGTCACTTGAGGTGCCAGGTTCAGGAAAGAGTTTTGGGTTTACATAAAAAAGTTTGTCAGAATAGTTTGTGTGCCCCAAACAGCAGAATTTAAAGTTCTTACATAAACTTCTTTCCTTATGTTGGACATTATGGACAGATATGGTGCTTTTAATCTCAGATTTCCAGGAAGAGAATATGTAATAAAAGTGGTAAAAGAAATGAATTACCTCAGACCTTCCTGTATCTCCACTGGAAGAGAAGGATGTACAATCTCCCAGGCCAACTTGTTTTATATTCTAGGCAGCACCAATCACTTATTAAAAATCTAGTACATGTTTCTAAAAAGAAAGTGAAGATATTAGCACTGGACATTGTTAACAATGAGCCAATATGACAGCAAGGAGACACTTTTTGACTGGATCAACTGTTTTCAAATTACACTAGGAGCATTTGCACAATTTTATTTGTGAATAAATGGTAGCAATACTGTTTAGTATAGCAGGCTCTAGTATTTTCTTTAGTCCCAAGAAAGCCTAGAAAAGAGTTGTTAGTTTTAAGATGATCATCTTCTTTAATTTAAAAATACTCATTTGAAAGCATGTGTTGAAATTCCACAAGTATTTTGTTACTGGACAGAATTAACTATACAATTCTTTCAAGGGTCCAGAAGCTGCGATTTACACTGTGACTGTAGAACTGGTGATACGTTCAATGTTTCCAATCGCAGGAGATGGAATTGGGCCCATTAAAGAGGAAATAAGTGGCCAGAATCAGCTCAGCCACACTCACCACATATGCATCCCTAGATGGAGACCCATGGTTGCCTCATTCAGATGCTATTTTCACAATCTCCACATAGGACTGTGCAGTGATTATATGTATTCATGATGTGCGTATCGTGTCCTCAGCTCTAAGGATATTTGAATGATGCATTGAGAATTATTACTAAAAAAGGATTCAGCATCTGTAAACTGCTTCATCTTTGAGGACTGGAAAAAATATGGCTTGATTTTCTTTAAAAAAAAAAATACCAACTCCTAAAGCAGAGCAGCTTAAGTGAGTTGGTGTTAATGCTCCATTCCACACAGACACACCGAGGCGCAATCACACGCATTCACATCCACACAATCACAAGCACACATAAACAACTGTGTGGTATTCATTCTTCTTGATTATTTTCCATCTTGAAATTCACTTTTCAAATCAAAGAAGCCCGTAGCATTAGTGAGCAGGCTTTCCCCCTTTTCACAGCCCTTTCTGCCTCTGGAGAAAAGTCTGAGAAAGATGCCACAGAATAAATCCCAAACCAAAAGTTAGTCGCTGTGGGTGATGGACACAGCAGTTCCAGTGTGCCTTGTGCAGGGGAACCCATAACATGCTGAGTATATGTGTGTACAGACACTCTGACATGTGGAATGGTCAGTTTCTTCCTTTCCCCTTTTCTTTATTCATTCCATTCTTCTTCAGACCTGTTCTCGATGAACACTGAAGGGAGAACACATGTGTTCTTAGCTGCTCTCTGTCTTGGTTGATGTGGAAATGAGAGAATCCAGGGGCGCTGTCTGACTCAGGCAATGGCTTGGGTATTTGTGACTTTAAGCAACTGCTTGATCCTTTTGACTTGGAAGATTGTGTGTTGGTGTCAGATGGCACCAGCTGGCCTCAGGGGTATCCATAATTTACTCTAAAAAATAAATCAAAGAGCTGCAGAAGGAAATGAAGTGTCTGCATCTGTTTGTCCTGAATGGTCAAACGTTCTTCATCCACTAGCATATTCTCAACACTAGAGTTAGTTTTGTGAGGTTGAAGAGAATGTTCATGTTTGGGAATCGCACACTTTGTTTAGCATTTGTCTTATTATTGATCATAAATATTCACGGAGTATCTATTACAGAGTGCAAGAGCCCATTCAAGGATGCTTGCTTCATGCAAATTTGTAAGATTGTGAATTATCTGAGAATAGATACTGTATCTCAATCTCACTTGTATTCGGTAGGAAGCCTGAAATAGCCAGCCTCTGCCCTGAGTAAGTGAAGAAATGCTCTGTGTCCCAAGTTAATTTTAAATTCATTTAAAAGAATTTTTAGATTCCCTTTTTACCTGCCTGAATTGTTTGATTAAAGAGGATTGTATGATAGATTAGACTGATGGTCCTGGCTAAAGACCTTGTTTTATGGATTTCCTTGGCAATGAGATTTGGTACCTCGACATAGCAGGAAATGAGTTGCAGTGCTTGACCTCTTGACTTTAGGTCTTTTGACTGCTTCGGGCCAGTGGAATGTGATGTAAATGAAAATTGAATGTGCCTACCCTGATCATTGCATTAAAGAAAGCTTGTGATTTTTGTTCTCTCTCTTGTACTCCTGACTCTGCCATGAAACTGCTCTCTGGCTTGACTTCTGGAAAGAAGGAAACAGCATGGATCAGAACCAGGTCTTCCAGTCAAGAACCTGCTGTTCCAGCTGGACTCTTCTGACCTACCAGCCTATTTTACTGGCAGGAGCAAGCCAAATTCACATAGGCAAAGAGACATTTTTAGGAATAACTATCTATCATTAGGTATTGCTGAAAGTCTATGGTTGTTTTCTATGTTGCACTATTGTGACAAGAAATAATGAATGCTGAGTTCTTGATGTTTTCTTTCCTCTTTACTGTCTTTCATTTTTCACTGTGTGTGTGTTAATCACACTTAAAAATCTACTCTCAAGAAAACTTTGGGTTTCAGTTGGAATTAATATAATTGTATGTCAGTTCAATAGACTTCTTACCTACTAAGAATCAATATTTTAATCATGCATTCTCACTTTGGAATTCCCAATTCATATTGTTTTAAATTAATTTACTTAAATTGACTGTCAGAGGTGAGAGACAGGAATGTCCTACAAAAGACCAAAGCAAAGAAGGTCCAGTTGGCCAGTTTGATGTCAGAAACTTCCAACACTAAAATATGTAAATATATAAACAATCTTTTTTTCTTGAGAAAGGGTCTCACTTTGTAGTTGAGGCTGGCCCTGAGCTCACTATGTAGTCCAAGCGAGCTGCAAAATCACAGCAATCCTCCTGCCTATGCCTCCTGAATACTGGAATTACAGGCATGAGCCACCATGCTGACACTGTGCTATGTAATACTGATTGCTGGTGGGTGTGCAGCACTGATTGCAGCATTGTTGTATGTGGTTACCGGGGTTTGAACCCAGCACCTTGCACTTGCAAGGCACATGTTGGAACCACTGAGCTAAGTCGCTGGCCCTATAAAAACAAATTTTTATTCTGGCTAGAAGTAACCAAGTTTATCTTTGTAAATGCCTGCCTTCTGGGAGCATTTAATCTAAACACATCAGTATAATAAAACAGAAGAGATGATACAGAAAAGTAGCATGAAATTGACTTAGTCATGAAATTATTTATTTATTCAAGCTTGAAGCCTGTGCTAAACTCCTAAGAACTTTTTTTTTACATGTCCACACTAAAGATAACTTTTCAGTAAAAGGCATAACATATATGCCCTACTGACTATGCCCCCATGAATAGGCATTCTCAAGAGGATGGAGACAGGCAGCAGAAGTGCTGTGGGAAGATGCATTAGCTAAATGTAACAAATGGAGTGCTGAGATAGGAAGATAAATATGAAGATAACTTGTAGGAAGATGACAAAATTTTATATTTTGAGTGGAGGATTGTTGACACAGAAAGAAAGAAATAAGAGGTAAAATACTTGCTCTTTAATACAAAAAAATCTCCACAGAGGAAGTGGAAATCTCTAAACTTTTGAAGTTGGCATGGTAGACTCCAGGCAGAGTGGAGCCAAGGGGTTATATATAGAGTTTTGCTTTTCTGTATGTCCCATTAG